>VWYK01033686.1:0-12038 GCA_013399775.1 Semnornis frantzii | reverse complement strand
GGGCCGGCGGGTGCGGGGGCTCGGCGGTGCGGAGCCCTGCAGCCCCTTTCTGTGGGTGCGAAGGATGCCACCAGCCCGGCCCCGCGCTGGCAGAGCCCCGACAGGAGTGGCGAGTGCGCGCTGGGGGACCGGGGGAGGTTTCGGCCCCGGGGCGCTTCTGTCCGGCGGTGAGGGGCGGCCCCGGCGCCCCTGAGCGAGCCGGAGAGGGCCCTGTGAGAAGCGTGGAGCAGGGACGGCCATGCAGGCGGTCTGCAGAGCTGGGGGATAGTAGAGATGTCCCCACATAGCTAGGAATGGGAGCTTGTGGTTGTAACTGCACCCGGGTGCGGGCTCCCCTCGAGGTGGGCGCTCCGGCCCCGTGCCCCGAGTGGGACGGGAGTGGGCTGGTGTCAGCGGAGNCCTGTGAGAAGCGTGGAGCAGGGACGGCCATGCAGGCGGTCTGCAGAGCTGGGGGATAGTAGAGATGTCCCCACATAGCTAGGAATGGGAGCTTGTGGTTGTAACTGCACCCGAGTGCGGGCTCCCCTCGAGGTGGGCGCTCCGGCCCCGTGCCCCGAGTGGGACGGGAGTGGGCTGGTGTCAGCGGAGCCCCCTGTCTCACCCAGCAGCAGCACTGACATATGGAAGCACCGTGGGTGAAGCACCGCTTCCTGTGAAGGCTACGGCAAGCCAAGACAAAGTTGCTGAGATGTGGGTCCTGTCCTCATATCGAGGGGATGCGTGTTAGGAACGCCTGTGGGAACCGGGAGTGGGAAAGGGAAACAGGGAGATAGTGCAGGAAGAAGATAGGGAGGTGAAGACATGCTGCTCTCCTCCCATCCTCTCCTTATCTCTTTTTTTTTTTTTTNATTCTCTCCTTTTCTCTTTTTTTTTTTTTTTTTTCTTCTCCTTTTTCTACCTCTTATCTCCATCTTTAAACTGGAAGTTCACAGAATCTCAGCATGGTGAGGCTGGAAGTGACCTCTGGAGATCATCCAGTCCAACCCCCCTGCTAAAGCAGGGGTACCCACAGCAGCTTCACAATGTCCAGGTGAGTTTGGAATCTTTCCAGGGAAGGAGACTTCACAACCTCTCTGGGCAGCCTGCTCCAGGGCTCCAGCACGCTCGCACCAAAGACATTTCTTCTCCTATTCAGGTGGAAACTCCTGGGTTCCAGTTTGTGCCTGTTTGTCCTTGTCCTGGACACCACTGAGAAGAGTCTGGCTACATCCTCTTGCTGAAATCAGATCCCCATTTAGGTTGCTTTTCTCCAGGCTCAACAGCCCGAGGGCTCTCAGCCTTTCCTCCTCACAGAGATACTCTAGGCCCTTCAGCATCTTCTTGGCTCCATTGGTGACATCTTCTCAGAGAAGTTGTTTCTGCTGTCACTATAGCACTAGCTTGTGGCCTCAGCTCTCACCAGCATGTGCTAGAATCATGACTTTGAAGCGTGTCTGATCCAGCAGAGACAGGCCGTGGAGACAAGCAGCAGCCCTGGATGATGGAAAGGTTGGCATCTTCGGGTGCTCCCTATCTCTCCATAGCATGAGGGGCTGAAGCTCTTGGGATGGAGCTCCAAAGTGGAGGTGTATGTCTCAGCTTTTCACTCTGCCCTTTACTGCTCAGTTTGGAGAAAGAGGGCAGCCCAGGACCACAGGGGTTCACCTGCAAACTTCACAAGCCTTCTGATTTCAGGTAGAAACAAGTTATCAGTAAAAGTGCTTTGCTCCGGACATACAAACAACAAAGTGCTGTGGTATCCATCAAAGTGACTGAAGCATGAAGGGCTGAAGCATGGCTGCTATTAGCTTGGATGGGTGGGTCCTATGCTGGGTCAAAAATTGGCTGGATGGCTGGGCCCAAACAGTGGTGGGGAATGGAGTGAACCTCAAATGCTCACAAGAGTCTTCCTCAGGGATCAGCACCAGGGCCAGTTCTCCTTTATGTCTTTGTCAAGGGTCTGGAGAAGGTGGTTGAGGACACTCAGTAAGTTTGCAGGTGACAGTAAGCTGGGAGGCAGTGTTGATCTACTTATGGGAAGGGAGGTTCTACAGAGCCTCTCTCTATGAAGGTATTTCAAAGAGATGTGGTGCTGAGGGGCATGGCTCAGCTCCAGCCTTGGCAGAGTTAGAGAATGGTTGGCCTGGATGATCTTATAGGGCTCTTTCCAGCTGAAACAATCCTATGATCCTATGACTGATTTCCAGTCCTAGTGGGGACCCTGGATTCACAGAGAAGTCTTTAGCTCCCCTCTGAGGAGTCCAAACTCCTCTTCCAATGGCTTGATCCATAATTTGGACTAGAACTGTTGGTAATAATTGTTCTCAAACCTCTCTTAGCTCAGAATACATTTGCAGAAGAGCAGTTTGTGGAAAGAAATGCTTAGCACAACAGCTCACTGAGGCAAGCTGCACAGTGGTGTTTGAGGCAGCCAGAATGTGGTCCGATCGATAAATAAGTTCCCCTGGCTTTGCCTCTTATATGCAAAATAAAATGCAAAGTAAGACACTCAAAACTCGTTAATGTACCTGCAGACAATAAAAGCTTGTTAAGCAGTTCAGAGGAAGGACAGCTGAAGTGGAGCAGCAGCACCTTAGTACAGCCAGCATCTGTTGGAAGGATCTTTTTGGGTAGAAGTCAGAGTCCATGAGACCTGTGCAGCACTGCTAGAGAGACGTGAGAAGCGAGATCAACTCCCTGATTTCTTTTACAGGCTACAGGAAATGTCTCAGTTCCCAAATGGCAAAGTTGTTTTGTAGTGGGTGTCCTACAGCCTTGTTGGATGAGCTGACTGAGGAATAATGGCTTGTGAAGGCTCTGGCCTCTCTCTGGAGACTTTGGACAGATTTTTTTGAGAGGATACTGATAACAATATAACGAACTTGACCTGCCACTCAAGAGTCATAAATCACAGAATGGTTTGGAGAGGACCTTAGAGATCTTCTAGTTCCAGCACCTACTGCCATAGTCAGGGACATCTTCCACCAGACCAGGTTGCCCAAGGCCTCATCCAACCTGGCCTTGTACACCTCCAGGAAGAGGGCATCCACAACATCCCTGGGCAACCTGTTCCAGTGTCTCCCCACCCTCACTGCAAAGAAGCTCTGCTGTTGTGCTTTCCTATGGAACAAATGAAATCTGGAAACAGCCCTCCCAAGAAAACATAAATTAGACTGAGAAATACAGTAACGTACCCAGAAACACCCTGGGGTTGGCTCCTGGTGTGGTTTGTAGGCTGGTGGCACTCAGTATTCAGAAAGAGGAAGGTGTGCTCCCTGCCTGAGGGGATTGTTCTGCCAGCCGCAGAGGGGCCGTGTGCTTCATCGCGCTCTGTAGATGAACAAGCAGAGGCAAACTTAGAAGATAAGCATATTCATGGAGTCAGTAATGTATTCAATCTCTGTGTGTAAGACACAGATTGTAAAAGCAGATCCAGCTTGTTCAGATCTGCTCAGTTAGAAAATTAAGTGACACCAAGCCTAACCCTTTTAAATATGAAAACTACCAGAAGAGCATTCTTACGGCTGGCTAACATCTTACCATAGTGTGGTTGGTTTAAAACTAATACTTTAGCTTAGTGTCTTAATTATAAACAATAGGAAAATTCCAGAGACCTTGATAGAAAAAAAATAGTAAAAAGTAAATAAAATAGGGTATTGGATACAAAAGAAGAATAACAGATAGGTCTATAGCATTCCATTGGATTGTTAATTAGTATAAAGCATGCTGCACAAACTGTTCTTCCCTTCCTTTTCTTTGTTCTGGCTGCTGGGTAGTCCCCATGCATGGCTTTGCTGAGACTCTTGTTTATGGCTAAGGAGATAGCAGCAGTGGGGCCTGATTTCTCTCTAGGGGGAGAGCTATTCCCTTGTTCCCTTGTCCAGAGAGGTGGGGGAACAATTTGAGCTGTTTTTGTGCGTGTGTGTTACTTCTGAATTGTAAATAATTGTAAATATATGTAAATATATTCTGTACATATACATTGTATTTTATGCTTTTTAATTTGAAGCTCATCAGGATTTGGGCTGCTGTCACAGCAAATGCCTCTGCACTGCTGCTCTGCAGGCTGCCAGCAGACACCAGCAATGGAGACAGTCTAAAGTCTATCCAATGTGATGGGACATTCCTATCACTACAGATAAACGAGTTACTTACTGACTGAGCAACATTCCCTTTCCTCTATAACTCTTCCTTGGCACCTTCCCAGGCAAGAATTAACCATACACTGCAGCAGGACGTTTGAGGGGTGACCTGCTGGAAAGCAGCTCCATGGAGAAGGACCTGGGAGTGCTGGTTCCCCACAGGCCACCAATGTGCGTCACGGCCAAGAGGGACAATGGTCTCCTGTGGTGCATGAAGAAGAGTGTGATCAGCAGGGCAAGGAAGGTCCTCCTGCCCTTCTGTTCCAATGTGGTGAGGACACATTTGGACTACTGGGTCCAGTTCTGGGCTCCCCAGTTCAAGAGAGACAGAGAATTACTGGAGGGTCTAGTGGAGGCTATAAAGATGCTGAGGGGCCTGGAGCATCTCTGTGGAGAAGAAAGGCTGAGAGCCCTGGGGCTGTTGAGCCTGTAGAAGAGTAGCCTGAAAGGGGATCTGATCAATGTTCAGCAAGAGCTAAAGGATAGGGGGCAAAAGGATAGCACCAGGCTGCTCTTGGTGGTGCCCAGCCACAGGACAAGGTGCAGTGGGCACAAACTGGAACCCAGGAGGCTCCACCTGAACAGACTGAGAAAAGCATTTGGTGCGAGTATGCTGGAGCCCTGGACCAAGCTGCCCAGAGAGATTATGGAGTCTCCCTCTCTGGAGAGACTCCAAACCCAGATGGACATTGTGATCCTGGGCAAACTGCTGTGGGTCCCCCTGCTTTAATAGGAGGGTTAGACTGGATGATCTCCAGAGGTCACTTCTATCCCCCACCATGCTGGGATTCTGTGATTCTACCTAAGTGTGAGGGAGGGGAATAAACCCACGTGAAGCACTTGCAAATGTGATCTGTAGAGGAGCTCCAAGCCACTTCATAAGCCCTTGGATACCAGCAGCACCTTGGGGAATACCGGAGCAGAGGATCAGCACAAGAAGAAAAGCATCTGTGCTTCTGCTGTGGCAGCAGATAAGTGCTTATCAGTTAAACTAGGGAGAGATAGGAGCTCCCGCACCCAAATTTACTTCTGTAGTCAGACAAACCTGAGCTCCAACTGGGTGGAATTTCCTGGGAGTATGGGAACTGTAAATTTACCTTGAGCTACTTAAGCTTCCTTCTTAGTGTGATCACAGGGATTTTCACGACCAGTTAAAAGAACAAACAGGCACAAAAGCAAGCTGTTTACAATGCAGATTGTGATCGTTCATATTGAGAATGGAGCTCAAGAGCAGCTCTGGGATAGTTTTGTGTCTCGTTTTCTACTCGAATTAATCTTTCAGAGTGAAACCAAAGGAGACTATTTCAATCCAGAAAGAATTCTGCTGTGAAAGTGGCAAGTAATTTTTAAAAGGGGACTAGACTGACTTTATAACTGCAATTTAGCAATCAATATAATGGAATTTTCAGTGTGGCTGTAATTGCTCCTCTGTTAATTAAACAAGTTATTTTATAAATGGTGCAGAAAATAATTTCTTGGTACTTAGGCTGAGATTGAAGCCAAATCAGAGCTGGAATGAAGGATGCCTTTCATTAAGATATAATATTTTTTACTTGTAGGCTAAACTATGACTGAAGGAGTGTAATGAATACTACAGATGGAATAGCTGGTGTCAGGAGCAGGTAAGTGCCAGAAGAAAATACTTCACATTAGATAAGGATGAACAGCACAGGTTTATCATGGGGGACAAAGATCCTTTGACAGCAGATTAGGAAGCTGAACACTAAAAGAAGAAAGCAAGCAACTACAATTTGTTTGCCCCCAAAATGACAACTTTGTGAAATCACTGCAAGCAAGGAGAAATATCAGCTGCTAAAATATCCCTTTCAGTGTCTCATCACCAGTTCTTGTGATTACAGGACTTCATTGCATCATGCTGCTTTGACAGGCTTGGAGAGCAATCAGATACTATGGACAAGGTCAAACACCAGCACTGCAGTAGAAACAACCTGTGGTAGCTTCACACCACGTAAACTTTGGGATTTAATCCCAACCAGTAGATTACCACACTAAGGAGAATGAAATTATCATTTACAAAAGTAGGTTAATAAACATATAGAAATAAATCTGTACAACTAGACAACAGCCCAGCTGCCCCCCTGGACACTGCCCTGGAGAGAGCCCAGGGGCTGCTACCAGCTAACAGTATTATCTCTTCTTACCAGTAACCTCAACAGTGATTGGTGCAGAGGAGTAAAGCACAGTTCAGAGAGGAGCAAAGGAGGAAAACAGGAGAAAGGAAACTCTGAACTCCAAACTGTGTAGAATTTTCTTAGACCCATGGAATGGCACAAACTTATCTCTTATATTTTGTTCAGCCCCTTTGAGAGTAGACTCCATCCCCTGGACTCTGAGTTCTCTAGGAAAGACATCCTACTTTAGGACCCTAGCCCTACACTGTAACACAATCCCCAAACCAAAGCTTTCTTGGACTCAAGTCTTGATCAAAGCTTAGGGACATAAAATTGTTGGAGGTTTTTGTGGGTGGCTTTGGTTTAAAATGCTATTTAAAGGAGCAATGACCTCTGCAGCTATTCTTTTCCATTTTAAGATGTAGTATCCCTGTTTGATTCCATGCACTTCCAATCTACTCTTTTTCTGTGTTTTACTTTTGGAGTCACTTTTTCTTTGCTTAGCAGATTCTTCAGACTGAGTTACCTTGGTGAACTGCAGCAGACCCTGCTTTACAGGGTATAAGAGTGTGAGAAAACATGAAAATCAGATAATATTCTTTCCTTTTTTTTTCCCCAAGCACCCACAGAAAGAGAAATTAGGGCAAAGTCTAGAGAAGCAACATGAGAAAAGATGAAGTCCTCAGAACTGTGTATTTCATTTGCCACAGGCATTTTCAATTGGACACCTACCCTGATGAAAACGGATGATTTCTCTCATTAATTTCTTGTTCTCATTTCACATCTGTAATTGGCACATTGATTGCTAGGATGCTATGAACAGACTCACTTAGATGGCACAGTAATATTTTTTTAAATTAGGAAAATAATTCTGCCTTCAAGGAGAGGTTGAATTAGTAAAAGAAAAAAAAAAAAAGTAGTAATAATGGGGAAATATGCTGAAAACTCAGTATTAAAGGATTTAATATTTCCAGTCTGTACTCTGGTCCTTCTGTCTGAATTCCGTGGATAAAAGGGCAGACAGTTTGGAAGCAGGGCACACCATTCTCAAAGGGAAGAACTGGTTGCATGGCTGATCCTAATTACAGCATTTAGTGACGTCTCAATGCTCAGACGTTTAGCCATGCCTACCCTTATGGCTCCTACACATCTCCATTCCTCCCGGCTCTTAGAGGTGCTTATTGAGACTTTGTATCCCAACAACCGGTTTAAAACAGCTGCATTCAAAGGGAGATGCACAGATCAGCCAGGAAGCGCCAGAGTGACTGAAGGTGAAAACTACTACGGAGGCTTAATCAATATCTAGAATGTCTTTGGATGGTTTAGTGAATCCTTGTTAACAAGAACACCTGGAGGAAAAAACCTCTATGTACTTACTTCATACAAATTGTAACAACACAGAAATCAGAGCGGTTGTGCAGTCTCCTGCTCTGAAGACTCCTCACTGTACTGGGATTCTGCGACTTGGTACCTCTGGTTCTCAACAGCAGCCTCTAATTATTGGCTCCTGACCAGTTGTAGTCCTCGTGACTGCCTGAACTGACAGTGCCCACTTGTAGCTGAAGAGGAAAAGGTTCTCTTTATGGATGTTAAGCTCAACTGCAGATGGTGTGGTGGTCCTGGGGATGCTGTGCAATTAGCACAAGCAGATGGAATGCTCCACATCATTGAAAGTGATGTACAGAACAGTGTGCTCAGTGATGGTCTGGACTGTTTGAAAAGATGGGGAACCCAAGCCTTCACTGAACACCAGCACAGGGGAGTTGGAAGGGATGTCTGGAAGTCATCCAGTCCAAAGCCCCTGCTAAAGCAGCAGCACCCACAGCAGCTCCTCCAGAGAAGGAGACTGGGCAGCCTGCTCCAGGACTACAGCAGCCTNTATGTCCCTGAACCACATCTTAAGGCTGCAAATGCTTTTCCAATAAGGAAATGGCACAAGACAAAGATGCCAAAGCACACTAGTGTGTTAGAAGAAACTGCTTCCCTGAAAGGGTTCTCAAACACTGGCACAGGCTGCCCAGGGAGGTGGCTGAATCCCCACCCCTGGCGGTGTTTCAAAGAGGCAGAGCTGTGGTGCTGAGGGCCATGGTTTGGTCCCAGCCTTGGCAGAGCTGGACAATGATTGGGCTGGATGATCTCAAAGGGCTTTTCCATCTGAAACACTTCTGTGATTCTATGTCTGCGTGATGGGATGTTTTGTGGAGAACTGGCTCCAATCTCAGCAGCAAGGGATCACAGAACTACAGAATGATTTGGGTTGGAAGAGACCCTAAAGATTATTCAGTTCCAGTTCCTTGCCATGAGCAAGGACACCTCCTTCCAGACCAGCTTGATCAAGGCCTTGTCCAACTTACTTTTGAACACTTCAGGCTTGGAGCCTCCACAACATTTCTGGTCAACCTGTCCCAGTGCCTCAACAACCTCAGGGGGAAGAATTTCTTTCTGCTGGTGTCAGTAGCAGTGTGCTCTGCTTGAGCAAGAGCCCCATGCTCAGCACTGCTCACAACTCCAGCTCTGCAGCCACACCTCCTTCACAGATCTCAATCTCATCCTGTGTAGTGAGCTTCTGTGACAAAAAGCCTTTGTCTGCATGCTAGGGGACAAGGAGTGGCTTCAACATCTCGAGCTATAGCCAGCAGAGGACAGCTTTTCATTCTTAAATATCAATGGGCACAAGAGGAGTGGCTGTTTTCCCTAAGGGTGGAGGTACAGAATTCACCTTGACTGCACTGTGTTTATGTACAGAGTGCATTACTCTTTCCCCAACCCTGAATGAAAAAGTGACCTAGAGAGTGGTGAAGAAACACATGGGAAGGTGAAGATGAGTAACTCAGCTGGGCTTACTAGTAAATTTTTGCTCCAGTGGCCATTCAGACATATTAGTGCTACTGCATGAGGATAGTCTTTGTTTGCTCTGCCTCACTGCATTTTCACTCCTATTGCTCTGCAGTTGGTCAGATTTTTGTAGCATTTACTTTTAGCCAAGGAGAAACTCCACTCACGTATGGTTATCCCAGACACTGTGTGTGCATATATATGTAAAGAGAAGGAGAAATAACCTTTCATTTGTAAGCAAGGAGTAAAAAAATCATACCCCAGCTTCATCACTGACTACAGCTGAGGGAAATCTAAGTTCTTCCATTTTATTTGCTGCAATACTTAAAAATAGATTTGCAGATCCAGACTGGAAACTCTTCTGTCCTTTTCCAAAGAAGAAAATACATCACAACATGGACAAATCAATTTCAATTGCTTCTTGTCCAAATAAACAGTGCTAAACCTCCAGATGTCTTAGGTAAAGATTCAAACTCAGGAAATGAAAAGCTGAACAAGAAAATGCTAAGGTCAGGCAGGATCAACCTTTCCTTTATCCCTTCTCTTTCATAGGGCTGAGAAGCAGAGAGGAGGGGATGAGATGTGCTGATGCTGGCCAGTGGCAATAACACCAGTCTGTTATTCACCATTTCAGCCCTGGTAAGTCCTTATCACTTCATCTTCCAGCCAGCATTTGTAACTCCCCAGCCTCTCTCCATGGCCTGAGCATTTTCCCGCAGCTGCACGGAGAAGCCCCAGAGCCATGTGGTTAAGCTCTGTTGAACTCTGAGGAGGTTTAGAGATAAGGGAGTTCTTTCTGTCACAGCTAACATGAAAAAAAAGAGCTTTGCTGCTTCATAATTGTCAATCAGTGGCCAAAAAAAAAAAAAAGAAAAGCTTTTTTGGTTTTAATGATTTCCCTTTTTTTCCTGCTCTTGCAGTCAGAAACTAAGCTTGTATAAGCAAGGGCCACGGAGCACTGTGGATGCTTGGGAAGCTCTGGTCTCAAGGGCATGTTGTCCTCAGGGAGCTCTGGATTTGGCTGCACCTTTCTCTCACTGGGAAAAAACTCACAATGAAAATGCTTCAGTGAATGCAGTGCATCCCCAGGCTCCTAGCAGCTGGTCCTACAAACAGGGCTCTTTAGGCAAAGGCTTGACTGGGACCAGTGCTCCTAAAAAGCAGCAATCCTGTTCTTGTTGGAGATTGAAGAAGGCTGCAGCTAGCTGCTTCTGCCCAGCTGAAGTGTTTAACAAAAGAGATATGCTTTGTTTTGGAAGTGATGAGTTTTTCCTCCCTGCTTCTGCACCATCTCTCAAGAGGAGGCTCTATCACAGACTAAACATCTGTCAATGGAATGACAAATGTTCAGTGAACATTTCTGCTGGGGATCACAGACCAGCAGAGGGAAGAGTTTTTCTGAGGAACTTTCAGAGCTCACCCTGTCAATGAGTTATCTGAAGGCCAAAGTAACTTGATTTCACCCTAAAGATGAACTGGAATTCTGCCTGCAAGCTGAAGTGTAAAGGGAATGTGCTGGTTCTGCAAGAAAGAGCTGGAGATGTCAGCTGTGGAAAGGTGATGTCCAGAGAACTCACCACCTTTTCTCACCAGTCTGTGCACATTGCTGGGTCCTAAATCCGGAGAACAACAATGATCCCAGCAGGCTGTGAGATCTCCAACAAAGTGGATGGGTTGGAAAGGACCTTTCAAGCTCATCCAGTCCAACCCCCTGCAGCCAGCAGGGGCATCCCCAACTACCACAAGCTGCTCAGAGCCCCAAACAATCTGACCTGAAATAGTTCCAGGGATGAGGCATCTCCCATCTCTCTGGGCAACCTGGGCTAAGGTCTCACCACCCTCAGTGTCAAACATTTTTTCCTTCTCTACAGTCTGAATCTCTCTCTTTAAGTTCAAACCATCACCTCCTGTCCCATCACAACAGGCCCTGCTCAGAAGTCTGTCCCCAGATTTCCAACTGCCCCCTTTAAGCACTGAAAGTCCACCAGAAGGTCTCTCTAAGGCCTTCTCTTCTCCAGGCTGAACAAGCCCAACCCTCTCAGTCTGCCCTGGTAGGAGAGCTGTGAGGACAGGCTGTGTTGACAACTAAATGAATTCCTACCTTTGGAAATGCTGCTGCTTTCTTAGTAGAGAAGGTGCTGTTTAAATTATGTGATAAATCTGATCCATTTCCCACATAGCAAAGCTAATCCTGATCTTGCTATAAGCTTTTTACTGCACTGAGCTTTCCATTCCATAGCTCCATGTAATCAAGAACTATCCTCTGGATCTTGAATTAATTCATGTGAGTAGCTCTTTACTGAAGCACAGAAGTGGCACTAATCATATACTCTGGGGTGAGTGATCTTGAAACTTGTCTTTGAGGAATACTATGACAGGACTGTTAACTGTGAGCTTTGGGTTGCCTGCTAGTGACCCAGGCCTTTAAAAGTCTCTTACTGCATTTAGTTGCTGAATTACTACAGGAAGAGGATGCATTATTAATGTCTGGGTCTACCCTTCACCTGAAAAAGATCTTTTCCAAAGAGCAGCACAGAGGAAATCTCTGAGACTTGTGTTTGTGTTCCTCAGATCAGCTAAGGAACATCCTTCTTCCATTACTTTAACATATGGGGAGAGAACCTCTGCCTTTCTCTTTCACACTGCAGAAGATTTCCTTCCTGGCTAAGGTTCTTCAAAAGCTGAGTGTCAGAAACTCCTCACTGCGTCACTTCTGTGTTTGCTGCTAGCTGTAAACTGACATTTAAAATGCATGGCCAGGAATTGCACATGTAGAATGAAATAAATTCAGGCACTGGGAGCAAAAAGGTCTTGCAAAAAGGTACAGCTACAACTGTAAGCAGCTTTCAGCATGCTCCTTTTTGGCTTCTGTTATTGTCTGTTAGGGTTTTTCCCCTTTATCCGCCCAGAATCCCTGTCACCACCTGTGCCATTGTCGTGGTAGGCCTAG
>VWYK01033680.1:11991-23540 GCA_013399775.1 Semnornis frantzii | reverse complement strand
TAATTGATTTAATGTGATGCTGTGAAGAATAATTTCTGTTGTATGTTTTAAACTAGTGAACTTGGAAACATTTATGTGCTTGTCTATTTCCTGAAATGCAAGCTCAAAACCCAGTATTTTAAAAAAAATCTAATTTAGATTTTGTATTGAAGTGATATGGTCAAGAATTTAAGAATCAACATTTCAGAAATGAACTTTGATGTGGATCTTAAAAGTTCAAAGCAAACTTAATAGAAACAGAAAAGCAACCTTAAACTTTGGCTTCTCTAAACCTATGCTTATACTGCTGTCGACAGAGACACAACCATCTGCAGGATTTAGAGCAGTTTCTGTAGAGCTCATCAAAACCTGAGCACTAAATTAAGAGAGGGTATAAATGAGATAAAAACAACCACCAAACAACTACCTACTTTCCAGTACTCTGCATTCAGACAACTTTCACATAAATGGGTACAACTGACTTTAACCCAACTTGCAATGAGGATTATAGTCTTGTATGATTATGATTTCGGATGCTTAATGCTGCAGCAGTTAACTGCAGTGCCAATGGCAGTGCTAGAGCAGTAGCACTCATATTCCATTAAAATAAGGCGTTCTGGGCACTGGCTTTGTTTTATTAAGGAGCCACAGATACTGCTAATTTCAGATGGTTTCAAATTAAGTATGGTGGCTGTGTTTCAGGGGTGGGAATATCTGCCAAACAGATAAAATCAGTATGAGGAAAATCACATTCCAGCTTCTAAACCAGAGTATGATGGTTTAAACCATAATGTTAAGCAGTATCAGTTTTGTAAGTTATAAGAAACTTTTATCTAGCTCCACATCAGACTGGTGAAGATTTCTCACCCTGAGAAAGTTCTCCCCTTCCCCAAATATCATCAGCTCAGAGGTCCCAGAAAAAGCACCTCTGGAAATGATAGCCCTGAGTATAAGCTCAATCTCTGAACAGTGCTATCAGAATCATAAGCTAGAAGGCAGCAGCAGAATTTGGGCTAAAGGCACATTCAAATCATACAACTGAATGGTTCACTGGGTATGTGAGGTGAACTGCAGGTACTCTACAGGCATGTGCTCCTGAGGTGCAAGTGTTGAGTCCTTGCTTTTTCCAAGGCAAATACAGAGGATCACACTGCACAATTTTGTGTGCCACTGGAGTATGCCCTGAGACAGATGCCACAGCACTGCTCACATGCAGGATCATTTTAACTCACCATAATGTGACCATGCAGCCTAAGTCTCATGATGCAATCAAACCACTAAGTAGGAACAAATGACAATTTCAACTATTGTACTGCACAAATAATAATGGAAAAAAATAAACTAACCAAAATTGTACTTGATGTAAAAAACCTTGCAACAACAGAGATAAAGTTCACTTTGCTTCCACTGTAACTTCTACAGTTTTAAATAAACAAGAGTCTGATCAGGATTTTTCAACTAAAAGAAAACCTTAGAAAACTTAGCCTTAGAAAATGGAACCAATTACAAAAATAAACTCTCCAGCAAAGAACATTAAACAGAACAGAATGTTAATCAGGTCACTGGTAATAGCCTACTTGTACCTTGCTTGGGATAGAAAACTTGGTCTGCTCAGCCTTGCCCGGAGTGTGAATAGCGGTAAGAGGAGGAGGCCAGGAATGGGTCATCTCCTAGGGAATAAAAAAGAGATGTTTTTGAAAAATTAATGTTTGTATGGAAGAAAGAGAGCAAAAAATGATTCTCCACAAAGGTATTCTCCACAAAGCCTGGAGATGCATTTGACTAAGCAAGCATCACCATACATCCTTATGTGGTAGATGGAATGAGGGTAAAACAGGTTTTACTCTCAAAAATTTTGACCATCTGTGGCAGCTAACTCCACATCTGTGATCAGTTTGTCAATCTGTATGAACAAAGCCATCACAGGTACAGAACAGGGTTTTACCTGCAAAGCCCAAGAAGGAAGGGGATCCCTCCTGTACTGCACTGGATGCAACCTTATCTAGGATTGCATGTCAGCCAAATGCAACCCCATTCAAGGTTGTATAGGAACAAAGTAAACCAAGCCCAGGAAAGAGCTGGAGTGGGTTTGTGGCACAAACTGTCTGGTGTAGAAGAGAGTGGGGGCAGTGGACCAAAGCATCTTCTTGCACTATTGATTTGATTTTAAAATGAGGGACTGAGAGATTAGGTGATTTGCAGAGGGCTGCACAGAAAGCCCATGCTTAGCTAGGAATTCCAGACCTCCAGTGAAGACCTGCCTACCAGGCTATCTAAGCAACATTGCCCATTTTCTGTATAACGTGCTAATTTATCACTTATAAATGCACATTCCAATTACCTTCAAAGAAACCCCTTGGACGCCTATGTGTTTGACACACCAGCAGAAGAGCCAGTGCACCCTCTGCTTCTTCATACTGAGGCTGAGCTCAGAGTGGGTAGACTGAGGCTTATGTTCAGAGGAGGGGGAAATCAGTCAAATACAGAAACTGCCAAAGTATTGTTTCAGGCTGAGTTTGTAATTGCCCTTCTAATGCGTATGTTTTATGGCAGATGCGGCTCTGTTCTCTCTTTTATTTGTTTTTAATTTAATAAATATTCAGATTTGCAGCAATATTTTCCTTGGCAACCTGTTATATCATTGCTTGGTTGTTTCTCTTTGCCTGCAAAGCTGCCCACTGTGTACCAACTCGGAGGGCTGAAGTGTAAGCAAATGTAGCAATCTCCCATTTAGGGGACACCTTAACATAAAATACATAAAATAATAGGAAAAGTTAAAAATACTCTGCTATCATTTGAGGAAATTCAATTACAAGCTAAGAAATCCTGACTCTAATGAGATCAANAGGACTACCTGATCTACGTGTCTGAGAGACCTCCTGACTTTCAAAGTCCATTATAAAAGTACAAGCCAGGTACAGTGAAGCATTTCAATTGTCACTGTATTAAAATTAATGAATAGAAAATCCCAGATAGGATCACACGTGAAAAGCAACACAAGTACTTAATGCTCAGTGTACAAGCATGCAATGTGTGGAAGTGCTGAGTAACTGCATAGTTAATTAAAGAAAAAACATCTGTCTACAGATTAAGTCCCACAGCACTGTTGACCGAAGAACACTGAATGATCATAGAGAAAGTTTTGAGTTTACTTCAAAATGTGTGGGCAGCAACTCCATATTGACCACCACACAGCTGCAGGTTACATTCACACAGAGCACAACTGAGCTACTGAATGACATGCAAAAATGGCACTGCACTGTTTTCAGTCAAGGAACAAAACCCCAACCTCACATCCTGCAGAGATGTGACCTTCTCCTTAACTCTCTCCTGCTCTGTTCCTTAAGCACACGCACATTACTTTGGAGAATCAGAAGAAAGGATGTCATTTGTTTAATCATCCACATGACTTCACCATTTTCTGCTGTTCCATTTTCTTTTGGAGGTCTCTCATCCTTAAGTACTTGCTAAGCTCTATTTTGTTCAACTTGTGAAATCTGATATAGCTATCTTCTAATATATTATGACTATAAAGAACCACACAGGCTCTATGTTGTGCATGCATCCATTAAGTTGTATAGATAAACATCTTGGTTTGTAAATACCTAGGAAAGTAGACAGGGGATTGCATTAGTATTTTTTTTTTCCCCAGGAAAAGTTAAAAAAACTTTAATCAATCCAAATTTGGAAGTATTTAGAAATTCCTGGAAGTAACGATAATAAAACCGAGCATATGAAACGCTTTAAAGAGGAATTTAATGGAAACAAAGTAATCCCACAAAATTGAGTTAGGATTTATTTTCACATGGTTTGGACTTAAAATAATTCCAAAATCATGTTAACTGTTGGAGTGGGTAGATGACTGCAATGGAAGTGTGGATTTTTTAGAACCTGGAGATTATATGAAAAAGTAAACCTGCACAGTTTGTTGGCTTAAAAGTCATTGTGGTCTTCTGATGTAGTAACATCAGGCATCCTCCTTTTTGAAAATTATTTAAACATTGTTTTAATTGACTCCATGTGCTTTTTTTATTTGAGCTAGGCACGCTCGTCCTTTTAGCTAAGTCTGTTTTTTTCAGCTATAAAAGCCCTCAGGTAAGTAACTAAGAAGGACACATGCAGACACAATCTAATGAATCACCAAAAATACAAATACTCCAAGCAAACCTTTTAAGGGAAGCAGAGGTACAAGGCCAAATCATGGCTTATATGGAAGAAGGGGACTAAGGAAGCATTTAAACTTGCAAGTTTCTAAGGAAAAGGTCAGAGTGAGAGAATTCAGTACAAGAAATATGGGGCAAATGGTAAACAGCTTCACAAAACCAGTCCCTAAAATTAATAGCCACCTTCAAGATTTATTTCCTTTCTCTGTATTTCATTTTTCCATCATTTCCTTCTTGTTCATAATAAAGTGTGCAGTGCATTTAAATACAGATAAAAGCACAGAGCTAGGCTATAAGAGGTCATTATGAAAAGAAAAAAAAACAACCAAAACAGCTAGACTATGTTCTCTGTGCTTCTACTGAGGTTGTAGATCTTCCCTTCCTATGGTGTACTCTGCTCATCCTGATCTAACTTGAAGTCTCTCAAGGTAAGGGTCTCATGGTGCTTCCCTTAGGAGAAGTGATGTGAGACTTGAGAACAGTCTTCAAATACAGAAGGACCTGTTCTCTCATTTTATGGTGGATATGAACTTAAACTGCAGCCAGAAAGATGCCAGTTAGATGTAAGAAAAAGCTCTGTAATGGTAAGGACCATAGAGCACTGAAACAGATTGTTCAGAGAGCTACACAGACTGTCTTTGGAGCAACACACCTAAGAAGACATTAACACATGTTGGTCATGAATGGTTTACACAGAATTGATTACTGCATTGGGACAGTGATGTATAGTAAATGATGAGATTTCTAAGACCCTTCCCAGCCCTTTTTCTTGATCTGTAGTTTGATAGATCTCTGATGGTCAAACACTATCCTTAGTACCTCTCTTGTGAATAGTAAATGCACAAAAAGTCAGAAGAAAACAACAATCCTCATGCTTTTCTTCTGTGGCATTAGAGTCCACAAAGGCTGTTTCAGGACTGATGCTTTGCCCAAATCATTAGAGGGCAGCCAGAAGAGCAGCCCTACACACAGTGTGAGCAATAAATGTAGTGCAAGGCCACTGCTGCTAAAGACAACTTATCTGTGATACCCCCTCTGTCAATTGCCCTTCTCAGTCCTTTTAACTCTTAGCTAAATCTTTTGCTTTAAACTTTTTTCAATTTTTGGTTACACAGTATGCTAGAGCTGCATTAAAAAAAAAAAAATGTATGATGAATACATATTCCAAAGACTGTAACAGACTTGACGTTACAGCTGGTGCTAAGCAACCTACTGCCTTGATGGAATAAAGATCACCAAGTGATTTACCATTTATTAAAGACTCTATTAATGATTTATTTATGTTTTATTAAGAATTTATCAACGTAACCTTAATGAAAAGCATGTCTTGTTTCACAGTATTTTTTTTTTTTTTGGTTTCTGCATTTATACAAACTTGATCAAACTCTCCCTGCTAGGAAGCCAGTAATACATAAGGGGTAGCCACATTTTATGTGTGGTGCATACTGAATTAAAAACCATCTCAACCCATTTAATCATTGAGGATATAGCTAAGGAAAGCATTAATAGAATCATAAAATCATAGAATGGTAAGGTTGGAAGAGACCTCAAAGATCATCTAGTTCCAACCCCCTGCCATAGGCAGGGACACCTCCCACTAGCACAGGTCACTCAAGGCCTCCTCCAACCTGGCCTTGAACACCTCCAGGGAGGGAGCAGCCACAACCTCCCTGGGCAGCCCGTTCCAGTGCCTCACCACCCTCACTGTAAAGAACTTCCTCCTCTATATACAGATATATAGTTATAGATGGACAAGCAAATGACACTAAAGCCTAAAGGAACGCATGGGCAGCTTTTCATTCATATTCCTTATGAAACAATGGAAAATTTGCACAAGCAGTTGGGAATATCCTGGCCAGTAATATGGCCTGCTTTATATTGGGCCAAAGGATTCCTGAGGAAGGAATCTTCATACATTGTCAGTATTGACAGGGACACGACAGATAAAATAATGAATACGCATGTTTCACCGCTTCAGAAAATGCTCAGTATCAAAAGCATATCGCGTAAACAAAAGAAAACAAAACACTGTGGTGGGCTGACTGCTTCCAAGAGCAAGTCAGGTTTTCTGGTACAAATGTTAAGTCAGCAAGCTTTGTACTCAGGCAGATTTTTTAGCAAACTTGCTGCCAGTGGCTAGTGCTCAGTACATATTTTTGAAGGAACAACGTGGTTGCCTCTGCGATGATGCCTTTGTCATACTAGAATTCATTTTGATGCTGTCCAAAAAACTATTAGAAAGCCATTTGAAGACAGGATGCATACATTTGTTAGTTTACTATTTGAAAGTCTGAGTTTATTTTGCAAAGAGCAATCATTTCCCTGACCATAATCTAAAAAAACAGGGTTTATTTTGTGGGTTTCATCAATCACAGAAAATAAGTTCTCTTCTCCCAAGTGGGAATGGGATGCATTCCGTATACTCTCATGGTAAATTAATAATACTTTCCATATAAGGAGGAAGAGGAAGGGCAGATGAAAATTATATTCAGTGAAAATGAATACAGAAATTGCTGCAGAAGTCAATAGGGGTTGACTATAAATTTTACAGTATACATTTTCCTTTCCTCCTTTGCTAGCATTCGGAAATGCACAGAGAAAGTGATGGTAGTATTGACATTTTCTTCTCAGTATTGCTTGTCTCCTGTATACCCCACGCTCTCCAATATATTTTCCTCATATACCTTTTGCAACTCATATTACTCAGGTCCTTTGCTTAGAACATTTGGAAGACAGACAAAAAAAAAAAAAAAGGAAAATAATGACTGATGTATTTAATGCTCTGAACAGTCTTGTGTATCTGAAGAAAAACAATGCTTCATTACAGTGAGAAGGTGTCTCAGCTCAACAAGCTGTTGCAGAGGAAGAGTAATGAAGCTACACCACATGAATTGGATTTCCAATTTGAGAAGTCTGACACAATCCCAAAAGTGACCACAGTCTATACAATTGACATTGTTGAATGATTCACCTCCCTGCTGGTTCCTGGGCCCCAAATGGTCCACGCTGTGCCTATAATAGTTCATTCCCAAGGCTCCTCTGTGAAATGGGTTAGACACTTCTCTCCAAAGTAGATCAAAGTAATTGTCTTCAGAGTCCACCTCAGGAAGATTATATGGTTAAAAACTATCCTGAATGCAGCTCACAGTCTCAAGGATGGTCCTTCAATTCAGTCCCAAGTAGGTTATGTGCACTTGAGCACCTTCTCATATGTTCTTGGCATCTTCAAGAACATGCAGCACAACTCCCTGAGAGTCCTACTGCAGCATTCATATTTTGATAAAATTGTCCTTCTGGACAGACCTACTGATTGGTCAGGAACACGGAATGGCGGAATGGGTCAGACTGGAGGTCCAGGTCACTTGGCATGTTGGCAGACAGTGGTAAGTACTGTCTTACTCACAAAGCACTTCAAGAACACCAGAGAAATTCTAAGGGTAAAATCCTGATTCTCGTAACTACAAATCTGATCTGATTAATACTGCATCCAGAACTAAATCTTCAGTCAACAACAGATAACACCACTTTTAGAGTCCTATAAGTTAATAATATGCCCATAATTATTCAGGTACTTGCACTCACATGTACTAAACCCATTTCCAGCAGCTAGGAAACCTTCATCTTTCCCTCTCAGTAACTAAATGAATGATTTCATAGCCCAACACACAATGCCACAGTTTTGCTGTGGACAGTACGGCCAATGCAGTATCTCCTGGTCTTGGCAGCTCCTCATCCCTACTGAGAAGCATAGCCACATCCCATTGGTTTTATTTATTCAAAATGATCCTTGTTGGTAACCATCTCCAGGGATGGCACATCCAATTTTCATGCAGGCCCCAAGAGATAGGAAGTATGCACCAAACTGTTAAGTACAACATAATATCCTGGCAGTACAACAGTATAATATAAACAAAAGCACAATAAGTAATAAAAAGCTAATTCTTTCAAAAGTTACTAATACCAACATATAATTTCATCTCTGCAATTTAAAAAACATTGGCAACATTTCTTCAAGTAAATAAGCAACTGTGTTTTGAAACTATTCACTGCTGGCACTCGTTTAAGGGAATCTGGCAATTTGTTCCATCCATCCTGAGCTTCACAAGCAAAAAAGCATGTCTTGAATCGCCTGTTTTCTTCTCTGAAACTTAGGGTTCACACCAAGAGGAAAGCAGAACTATAATTTACAGTTACAAAACAAGACTGCACCTACCCTGAGGCACTCCACTGTGCACATTTATACAATACATTACACCATCTCCTTTACATTGCCAGATGCAATCAATTCATGTTTTTTTCATACCAAACACAAGCAGTGAATTATGTAGTCACATGACATGACCTTATCCATGTAATTTATTACAAAATGCTTTTAATTTCTGGAGCCATTAATGGTAACATCATGAAAAAATAGTACCTCCAAATTCAGTATCAGGCAAAATTAAGTTACTAACCTACAAACCTTCTCATTCTGCATGCTTAGCACAGAAACTGCTCAAGTTTTACATTGTGCACTGTTTTAGTCCCAGGTAACCAGCTTATAACCCCCATCTCAACAGTATGATGAAACTGAGTCTAGAAATCATCATGAATATGAAAGCATCAACTTGTACCAGAAGACACCACCTTTAGTCTTTAAAACAGGAACATCAGTTGTCTGAAACAGAATATAGGGGGAAGTTAAGAAACCAGGTTAGGCAACTTATTTCAGTTTAAAGCTGAACTCTTTTGCATAAGCCATGAGCCGCTTTCATTAAAAATGGACTCCAAGTTGTTACTCATCAAATACAAAGAAATGAAGATACCACACACTGCTGTACAATACACATTGAATTTTTTTACAAAAGCTGGGGTTCTGCCTTCAAAACCAAGACTGCCAGATCTATTCTGCTTACCACACAAGCAGTATTGCAGCATGGCTTTTCCTAAGTGGGTGTGTCAAGATAGCATTTCTTTTTAATGTGATTTCTCTTACATGGTCTCAACAACACCTCGACTGTAATGCCATTAAAATAGTGGTTTGAGGCTGAAGCAAAGAGACAGCAAACACCTATAAAAAGCTTAAACCTGTCCTTACAGAAGTTTCCTTTTTCACTCCTTCCTTTTCTTCATCTATGTGATGCTCTTCCTGTCATGTGTCTCAGCTGAAAACTTGCTTAGCCCTTAGTGTTTTAAGAATGCACTCTCCCCTGTGGAGTATGATTATCTTCCCAGTGCCTACATCAGAGACTATAAATGCTTTGAGGGCACAGACTACCTCCTATTTTGTCTGATGCAACGTGTAGGGCAGTGGTGGAACTTCTGAATACTGGCTGGAAATATGGAACAGTGAATATTGCCTGGAAAATCCTGGGTGGACAACATAGCCAGCCTGATACACATCCAGAAAGCCCTGGACAGACAGAAAACTTAAAACTGAAGCCTGACCATTGGATCCTTTAATTTGGCATGTTGTTGTGGGGCTTTTTTCTGTCTGGTTCTTTTGTTTATTTGTGGTTTTGTTTGTTTGGTTTGGTTTGCAATGTTAAAAGCTTAGTATGTTTGCCCAAAAAGAAACTATCGATTCTGGCCTGTAACAGAGAGGTAGAATCCTTGTTGCCTTGACCCATTAATTTTTTTCTCTTACAAAAAGACCTAAGCAGCCACCTGAAATTCTACCAGCTGACCTGGCATTTATTATAGTAATTCAAGCCTTTAGAAAAGAACAAACATTTCAGTCTGGATTTCCGTTTCCTCACTTGTGCCTTGAAGCAGGTCTGTTCCTGCATCTGTGTGTCCTGTAAATCATGCCAACACTCCTCTTTGATCCACTCCTGCTAAGCAAACAGGTGTAGAAAAAAAATGGATCTATATCATAGAAGATGTTTTGATACAACATATACTTTTTGGTATGTCAGTCTTACCCAAATAAACCATCTTAAAGAGTAAAGAAAAATGAAGCCAAAATACACTGAGGTCTTTTTTTGATCTCCCTTAAGGTATGTAGGCTGCGGAGTATTTTTGATAGATGGATTCCCACTGTCACATGCACACATTTGATTCCACGTTTCCCAGCTCATTCTTCCTTACAAATCTAGTAAGTTTGAGGTTGGAAACATTAAATACTTGGAACTGCCACTATGACATATGACAGTTGAGGGTGCTTGGTCCCACACAGAGTGGTCCTAACATCTGAAATCAGCATGTTCAGACTACACAGCAGATTAATTTATCCTCCTCCCATGCCTGGATTTTTTAAAACCTTTTGACAACGAGCTACATTGAAGAAACTGACTCCTAAAAACAGACCAAAAAGGGCTAAGTCCATAACCTTCAACACTACACTGCTTTCTTTTTTTCCCACAGGAAAATCAGTGAGCAGGACAGAAAAGCCACAGCACTGAAATGCAGAAGGTTTGGTGCTTCAGCATTAAAGAAGTATACATATACATTACCAGACAATGACATGTATTATCTTGCTTCTAGATGGCCAAAAAAAGAATAGCAAACTGTTCATTAGTAAGAGCTTATCAGGGGTCATATGAGTAATCTGGAACAAACTTGGAGCAAGCCCAAGAAAGGACCACCCAGCAGATTCATGGTTGCTAGTTAGCTCTAAGCAGTTAGTGCTATCTGCAACTTCAGCTGATGTCAAGCAGTGACAATTACCAGTTACCATACAGACTGGAATAAACCTGCCAAAGAATACTTTACTCTTTTTTAGCACAGTTTAATGTATTATGATGCTCAAGAAATTACCAAAAGGAGTCGTTGATCTCATTTTGCTAGAGAGATACAAAGGCTAGAAGCAGTAACACTGCATTCTTTTCGAAGGGTAACTTGTGTTCTAAGTGAAAGACACTATAAAATGACGACACTGCTGCAAAGGAGAAAGAATGACACATTTAGCCAGATTCCCAGTCTAAGCCTTTTCAAAGAGCACAAGCAGTTTTAGTGCAGCATTCCTTAGGGTTCCTGTATCCTTTCAAACACAAAAGCTTTCTTGTAGTTTACACTTATCATATTAGAAAAATGTTAATGAGGAGATCATGACAACTTCTTTTAAAAGCAACAATGCCTCAATTGGCAAGGAAAAAAGGAGTGATAACTATTTTCACGGAAAGAAGCCTCCAGTGAATGTCTCACTGTTAAAGCTGTGTTGTTTTTGTCTGAACTCAGCAATGACAAGAGGCCGTTCTTAAAAATCTGAGTATGAGTTTTCAGTCCATTGGTGTAACACTCCTCTTTCAGAGAAACTGGCAGCTCAGACCTGATACTGTAAGGATAAGGGACTCAAGACGTTACAAATGATAAATACTGGAGTAAGTAGGATTAATTGGCTTGATCAAAAAAAACCCCCAAAAAAAAAAACCCCAAACAAAACCAAACCACTACTGGGAATATTCTCCTACAAACCAAACACAAGTT
>VWYK01033680.1:0-10462 GCA_013399775.1 Semnornis frantzii | reverse complement strand
AAAAAAAAAAAAAAAAGCAAAAATCCAGCAGTCTGGTCAGATTTTCTAGCTACCCAACGAAATGGTTATGCAGCTGGCAGAAGCCAATGTGGCAGGATCTACAGGCTAATTAAACAAATGTGACAATTTCACTGTGACAATTTAAAAACACTTAAAAGTGCCTCCTACCCACAGCATGCATCCTTTTCAAAGGTGTATTGAAACCCCTGTACTGTATTAAGACATTGAAAAGAACTTACATATTCAATGTAAAACACAATTACAAGCACAATTTGAAATATATCACTAGAATAGTTTGGAAGTTCATCGGGTTTCTCAGAACATTAAATTCAATGACATGCTTTCTTTAAAGAAACGTTAGAAAGTCCCTATAGAAATGGATAAGCTGCAGTAGGCAATATAATTTAAAATATCTGATTGAGCCCTGCTTTTGCACAATTATAACACCAATAATTCCAGCTGAGGACCTCAATGCATTTTGCTAGCAACTAATTTAACTTCACAGCGCGATGGCAGTGTGGGTGAAGTTCTATTTCCTCATTTCATAGAAAGAGTCACTGTGGAGTAAAGGGGCATCTCAAGGTTATGGAGGAAGATTAAAGGTAGAATATTTTATCTGAGTCTACATATTCAAACATTTATTGAGAAGATGTGCAAAGAGAGGGGAAGATGGACCATGTCATTCTTTTACAGGCAGCTGTGAAGTGCTGCATTCTGAAGCTGAAATGATCTCCACAAGTAAGAAGGAAGATATCTGCAGAATGAGATCCACCAGCTTTGCTACATGACAATCCTGAAGTCTACAAATCAATGTAGGAAAGATGTAAACTGTTCCCCACAAAAAGGTGGCTTCCAGAACTATTCTTTCTACAGAATATCAATAACTTAAGAAAGGTGATGACTGCAAGATTGTTTTCCCATGTTAGGCTGTTGCCACAACCCCCATGGAGGTTGGCAAGATTGACAGAGCATCATCATGTGATTCCCTAAGAGTAAAAGCAACTTGCTTATCCAGGAGGCTTCTCAGGAATAAATACTTCTTGGTAGGTACATGGTAGCTCCATTGGTGTCTGTATTTTTGCCTTAAAAGATTAGGAGTGACCTGGCTTAAATTTAGGCTGCAGTACATGAAGAAAATGGGAACAAATATTCCTGGTATCTGCTGTAATAGAACAGTTATGTTCATTTCCTCTGAAAATAACAATGCCTTCCAAAGTTCTACTGCCAGGTTTAATGCAGGTGTCATCTTTGCCCTGTTTCCTTTACTTTCCTTTGGAGAGCACAGGAGCACTCAATCATCAATGGGTGCAGCATGGTGAAATTAAAGTATGCCTCAAGTTAAAGTGGTGAAATTAAGTATGCCTCGAGTACCGTGCCTCTTTATGAGAACCTTTCCCTCCGCCCCCCTCCCCATTTCTCTAGTTCTTTTCTTAATATGTTTTCATAACCACCAACGTTTTAAGGTTTTGATTGCCACATCCAGCTGAAACTTCAGAGGAGAATCTGAAATTCTTGAAACTCTTTCTGAAAATTCACTTAGTTGCACCTTCCAACCTTGCAAGTCTGTCTAGTCTTTTCCTAGTTCTATTTCTCTTGTCTAACCACATATGATCAACTTACCCTTTACAGGCCCCATCAGCTTCTTCAGCAGTGCTAACTTATGGGGAGGCTTCTTAAGGACTTAAGACCCACAATATTTGCCCTTAGGACTGCAAATATGAAGCAGTTTTTGTTTTGTGAGATAAGGATGCACAGAAGATTCTACAGACTTTTGTCACTTCAAACTAGAATTGTTCCTAAAGCAAGCATTCATTTCAGAAAGCCTAACTTGATTTTAATACGTTTTCAATGTCTTCATTCTGTGCCTAAAGCAATTTGTTATGTAGAGTACACGTTATTAATCTACTTAAATGAAAGGTAACATTGCTAGCAGTTTAAGCACTCAATGCCCGTATTTAACCATGTTTCATTTTGACAGGACAAGATGAAATAACAGAAATGATTAATCTGAGACCAGAGGAATATTCTACTACCTATATTTCAAAACAGGACTAGATTTTTCATTTGGCAGTAAGATATGTATGTAGAGTAGAGGAGCTTCAGATGGCTTTGGTGCTCAACCTCACTGCACACTGCCAGTAGCCATTGTTACCAGTCATTCCGGAACTAGTAGCAGTGCCAGGGCAGGCACACAACAGATTCTGAGTGTTCTTAATCAAACTGGTGCAGTCCACAAAGTCTTTAATGGAGGATATCTGGTACAGCTAGAGCCAAACGCTATCATAGCGCAGAAATGTTTACAATTTTCGATCGAGTTCAGCACCTGAGGCCTTTTTTGCTTCTGGGAGCATACAAAAGGTCAAAGTTGATCTGACATCCCAGATTCACTTGCACTTTCACTCAAAGATAAGAGAGTTAGTCTTTATATATAGCGGTCAAAACGGATGGGAAGTCAGGTCCCATGAGTCTGCAAACCTGAAGTAGGGATCTTAGTTTTATGATGCTGTGCACTGAACTACAAGGCCCCACCAACTCATTTTTCCTCATTTTCTGCCTCTTTCATTTCCAGTTATTTCTGAAACTACAAAACTTACAGGTATTTGAAAAAGTAGTGCATGAAGTGACCAACACTTTTAAGTGCTGGAGAGGGTGCATCTAGTCTGAGGAAACTGCAAGACTTCTATCCTTTCTTCTAAGAAAATTATTTTGCTTGAATTACTTAATTGGTTGCACTGGTTTTAAAAAAGTATTCTGTATATTCTTATGATTTATTTTTTTTAATCATAACAGAGTATTGAATCCACATGAGGATGCTGAGCATGCAACATGTTGTGACACTGCGGATCATTTTTGAGGTGACTGCGAATGAGGAAGAGAAACTAAAAGTGGTTGTTTTGGTGCAAAAATGCTGCTGAAAAACTTGGAAAACAAGTAAGAACATTTTCTCTTTTAGTTGTCCATTTCTCACAAGAGTGTTTAAATCTTCTTTGGGAGCAGCAATACATGTCTGAACTCTTAGGATATCAGTTCACTTTACAGTAACTTCAGTAGTGATGGTAAATCTGGCCATAGCAGAATTATATAATACTTCTGATACCACCAATATTTCAATTTGGCAGTACAAAACTATATGTTAAAATATTATGGTTAAGGAGATAGAAAAAAAAAAAAAAGAAATGAATACTGAGTTCAAAATTGATGCACTGCAATCTCTCTCCCTTTTCCTGAATACCTTTTGTAATCTTTTTTTATTGTTACAGTGTAGACAGGCTGCAATAGACCCACATAGTGATCAGATTTTACATTTCCAAGTTCTTTGCTAAATAATTTGCTTTAACACTGCTATGAAAATAAAATCTTTATTTGATAAATGTGCCTGCAGGCTGGAATCAGACCTTGCTTGTCTGTCCTGACAAAGGTCTAATCTTGTGCTGCCTTACATCTTGAAGAGGCATTTATCCCTGTAACAGGCAGGTGCAAAACACCACCTTCTGAATATAGGAAACACTGCACACCCACAAGCATTTGTTAGATCAGACAGTCAACCTTTTCTCCCTGTCACCTCCCCAACAGCATGAAGCCTGCTTTGCACTGATCTGGCAGCACAAAGCAGATGTGTAGTATATAATCTACATTACAAGTGAACTCCTCTCATACGCAACCTGCACCATGCTAGCAGTGCAACAGTGGCCCACAAAACCAACTGCATAAGCTATGTACTTGAGTCTTGACTCATACCAACCTCCTACTTAGCTAGCCTAAAGCTAGCTCTGAGTCTTCTACATTATTTACTGTTAATACAGACAGCTTTGGAATAATATTACTCCCGAGGTGCCTTCCTCACAGGTGGCATCATAATGTTGTCACTGTAAAGTGAATGTCTGAAAACTTCAAGCACAGAATCACAGAATTAACCAGGTTGGAAAAGACCTTTGAGATCACTGAGTCCAACCTATCACCCAACACCTTCTAATTAACTAAACTATAGCACTAAGTGCCTCATCCAGTCTCTTTTTAAACATCTCCAGGGTCAGTGACTCCACCACCTCCCTGGGCAGCCTATTCCAATGCCAATCACTGTGAAGGACTTCTTTCTAACATCCAGCCTAAACCTGCCCTTGCGCAGTCTGAGGCTGTGTCTTGTTGTTCTGTCACTGGTTACCTGGAAGAAGAGACCAGCCCCCACTTGGCCACGTTTCAGGCAGTTGTAGAGAGCAATAAGGTCTCCCCTGAGCCTCCTCTTCTCCAGGCTGCACACCCACAGCTCCCGCAGCTGCTCCTCACACAGCTGTGCTCCAGGCCCCTCACCAGACTTGGTGCCTTTCTCTGGACACATTCAAGCACCTCAACATCTTCCTTAAATTAAATTCTTAAATAACCCCAATCTGCTTTAGTCAAGTGAAACACAGTGGCCAAGGTAAGACTCTGTGTTAAGGGTCTGCTCTAGACAAAGAAGACCTAAGGCTGAATCCCCCAACTGTGAAAGAGACTTCTGCACTTCAAGCCTACAGCAGGCTGTCCTCAAATGACTCCCAACTACTGATCTTACTATGACTGTATGTATACAGCTGGACACTGCACAAAATGCTGGGAAAAGGCTTCTTCCAACCTTTCTGGAATTGTTGCTGAATGCTTGTAGTGGCACTGTGGTGAGAACTGAGCTGATCAGCTGACAAGCCAAGAGTGAGCTGTTCTCAGAAATATTCAGCATTTCCACTTTCTGGAGTAAGACTACATCTAGAGTCATCAAAGCAAAGGACAAGTTACCACTTTTATGTATACCTAAAGTAATGCAGGGGTAACTCCTTTTTATTTAATAACAGCAGTAGCAAGGTAAGGGGAGCTGCTGCCAATTTAGACCAGTGTGGAAAGAGGAAGAATTCAATGAACTCAAATGAGATCGGAGGTCAGTGGAATTACCCCTTGATTTATTTTGATGTGAGAGCAGAAACTGGTTCTGCCTCCACTGAGAAAATACTGATAAAGAGCTGAAAATGCAATGGCTCAGAAATTGCTATGAAATTAATTGTTTTTATCCATTCAAATCTTCACGTACATAAGTAAAGTCAAAAGGAAATAAAAACAAGCCCACAGTTGCAACACATCGCCTTGCATGCCCGCAAAGGCTGCACGCCAGATGAGGGACAAAGGCCACAGATACACATTTACATGTGGGTTAACTTCTCAATCCATTTTTTCATTTCAATAGAAATAATAAATCACCTTATCCTGGAGAAAGAAGCAGCTTGACACAAAACATACGGTGCTGGGCTATTTTTATAGCACACCTAAGACATATAGGGATTCATTTATTTACTCAGCTATTTAAAAGTGGCTACTCTTACTCATTCTCTGGACAGCTAAATGCCAGGTTGCTAAGTTACTGTTACTTGACATCATCTCCTCCCCAACGTGTTCCCACATTTGACAGGTTCACATGATTTACTAGGCCAGTCAGCTCGTTATTCACTTGTCCAATGACGTCTGGGTAATCATTTTAAATTCACATCATGTCCTCCTCGCCAAGCCCCAAGTTTCCACATGAAAATATTTAAACTGCCTGTCAGCTACTAAGTGCATTTGTAACCACACTGGACAGCATACCTGTATTTTTCAAATCACAATTATTATAATTAGGTTTAGCATCATTTTTCAATGTTGGTTTGTATTTTAGAAGAGAAAACAATTACCGAGGGGCAAATAATGGGCCGTATCTGTTACAGTCTAATTTTGCTTCATGAACAGCTCACCTCAGCTACGGATGATGCATATTAAACTCATCAGTGCTTTTCAATTGGCATGAGGAAGGTAATACTACACATAATTTGCCCAGTCAAGGGCATTTCACCTGCTGATCAATTTACATATTCTCCAATGTCATTAGACATGATCTAGTCACCAGAAGAATAGAAAACCATGCAAATTATAGACTTTGCTCATTTAATTCCAATCATTTTTATACCGACTACAGTCTGAATTACATTTAGAATTTGTTTTGCTTCCAGACTAGAAAGCTTTTAATTAGTAACATATCTGTCCACACAACATCAGAAGTCCATGTAGTTACTTGATGCCTTACTACAGCGTCTATGAACCCACAAGAATTCTTTTGTTCCTCTAAGCAGAGACAGATTTTTAGACAGAAGTGCCTGCCCAGATGGTTAGCAACACAGACATGAAAGCTCTGTGTGTACAGACCAGAGTCTCACTTCTGTGGGATTACATCTAATCGATTCCCTAAACACCTGGCCCAAAGCTCCACTTGACAGTACAAGTCTTCAAGAAAATTTAGTTAAATAAAATTTCCTTTCTTTCTTGTGTTATGTTTTATGGTTATGACCTCTTTATTCAGAGCTAAACTAATGCAAAGGGAGGTCTCTTCTGTATTCTCTATAGACATAAAAAGGACCACTGCTAGTTCACCCTCAGTGTCACATCTACACCCCCCTCTATGTCTGGACTAGCATGATGGGTCACATAACAGGTAGTGACAGCAAGGCACACTGATGTAAAGCACTGCTACAAGTGGCACAAGTAACAGCTTCAGAACATTGGTTTAAAATGTCAGTTCTCCCGCCCCATCTGCACTTTGTATCACAACATTTCAATGAACTCATTTTTCAACGGCTGCACATAACAAGTGACAACTTAATTTAAATCCATATTACTAAAATGTGAATTACACACACACTGTTGATTGCCTGTCTTCCATGTTATCCACACTTTCCAAGCCATTATGTTGGTTTAAAAAAACAAGGCACATTTTGGAACAGACAAAGTCTCCCAACCACCAGTGTATTTGTCTCCATCTTTCACTTTGGCATGAGCAAGCTGTATTAAGTGCAAATCCCCTGTACTACCTTTCCAGTTTGGCCTTAGTTGCACATAAGGATTTATTTATTTTTAATAATTAATTTTTAACAACCTTTTCAGCCATCCTGGTTAGAAAAGCAAAATCATCGGGAGACTTGTCTGTCATTAACCTTTGGTTACAGCATCAGGAAGAGTCCTTAAAGCATTTACAAAAGATGACATGAGTGGCTAAGTGTTTCAGGAAATCTGAAGGACTGTGAAATTCTGTCTCTGAAGACTCAGAAGTCTGAATGGACTCAAGACCTTTACCCTCACTCAGTTGGGAATTTTTGACCATAAACTCAATTAAACCCTNAAAAAAAAAAAAAAAGACAGATGACAGAGATTAGGAATTGAAAACCTCTACAATTACAAAAACCATTAATCAACTTCAGCCTGAAAAAAAGAGCTCTGTAAAATCAAAGGTCACCAATCTTAGCTTGGGTCCCTCTTCCTTGTAAGGTAAGCAGAATAATGTTCAAGAGTTATTGCATCTTTCTGAGGGGTGAAACTGAAGTCCCTTAATACCTTGAGCTAAAACCCAAACTTCAAGGTATTAAATGCTCCCAAGGGAGACCGGCAGGGTCAGGGTGAGGTAGGTAGCAGCACTCTTCCTCCAACACTTTGGGATGCACAGCTCAGCAGCAGACACAGCCCAGAGTAGAAATTGCTAGTCACTGCCAGTGGTTTGGCTGGTCAAAAGGCACATTGCTACGGCCCCAGCTGTCTGCCTTTGGAACCTGGCTGTCTTGTAATCCTTTTTGTTTACCTCTGCAACATCCCTGAGAGGAAGGAAATGTTAATAGCCTAATTTTTAACCTGGGAAAAATGCTATGAGGGAGCTGAGGTCCACATATCTAAAGGCTCTTCAGATCCTGTGTAAATGACCCCAAAAGGCCATAAAGTATCTGTCAGAGCTAGGAACTTAATCCAAGTTCTCAAGGCACAAATCACTGCTGAAACCAAGGGTCATCCATCCTGTCATCTGGAGCAGAGTAGACTGAATCTCCTGACACTGGGCTTCAGTGAGGAGTTGGAAGACTGCATTTTGACCCCTGCTGGGCATCACGTTCTCTCACTTATTTCTTTATCAAGTAGAAGACGATACTCTGCATGCAGTCAAAACACATTTCCCACTAGCTTACTCTGCATTATAAATTTGGAAACAACAAATTCGCTGACAAAACTCAGTACTTTTATTCCACATGTACTTCAGCACTGTTCAGAGCTCTCACTAAAGGCAACCAATTGGGACTGGGATTTGCTAGGCCTTTGATGGGCAGCTCCAGATGTGGTTCTATGATCTGCTGCTTTCATACACTTCAGTGCCTTGCTGGCAGCCTGCAGCCTGCTTGCAGATAGGTTACAAGAAGGCTGCAGACAGCTTGTTGGTGCCCAGAGCTGCCTACGGCCATACTGATGGCACTTAAAGCCACCCTCAGCACAGAACTTCACACAAAGCTACCTAGCTGTACACAGAGAAGGAAGTATGTGCCCCAGACAAACTCTGGTTGGGGTTCCACACTCACCCATAGTGTGCCAAGCACAAACCTTCTCCTGGCAAAGGCAGTTTGATATGCTCATGATGACTTCTGGCTATGCCTTTGGCTATGGCTGCCAAGTTTGCTTCATGACTGAATGGCAAGGCTGGGCATGAGGGATGCCTCCAGGCATATTCACCTAGCAGTCAAGAATGATCTGCTGACTTGCATCCCATTCTTGGGTGCCCATTACATGAGACAGAGCCACAGAGACTTGGAAATCTGCCAAGCCCCTGCTCTGCCCACCCCAAGAGACTTCCTGAATTTAACAGCCTGCTGGTGGTAGGAAGCGTTGCCTGCAGCCACAGGGACTCTATGGTCCATCCTCATCTTCTGAAGATGACAGAAAGTCCTTCTTTCTGAAATCTCTTGAGATGGGTGAAGCTCAGGATATTTTGCCCCTGTTAACTTAAATTACAGTCATGGGGCAGGAAATAGGATCACCTTCTCTTGATTAGAAAAAAAGAGATTTCTGCTTCCTGTGGTTCACATGCACTGTTCCCACATTAAAACTGTCATTTGGATTATTGATCTCTGAATTTCGCTACATCACATTTTGTTTTGATGCTGTTTACCCAAAATAACTGCTTTCCTCAGCTAAGAAGTCATTCATTCTAACTATAGTAACAAACCCTAACTGAAGTGTACAAAGAGGAAGAAGACATTCAAAATGTACCAAGTGTTTTTTTCACAGCCTTTCAACATTTTCTTTGCTTTTGCTCCCTTAGTCTTATGTAGCTAAAATAAAGCACTTCTCACTTTGGGGGTTCAAACGAACTTTATTTCCTTGCATTCACTGTTGCTGGGTGCATGGGCAGATGTATACTCATTCCTCTGTTACTGCAAGTCTGCACTTGCATGCTTGTCTGCTGGCCCAACATACTTCTGCAGCAACAGTAGCATCTCAAGCCAATGTCTGTACCCAAATGTCCTGGTTTAAGACAGTCAGTTCTCACAAGGCAGCCTCCCATACATAGTAACACAAAGAGCCCCGGGTTGAGAGAAGGAGTTTAATGAAACAATCCAATGTACCTGTACCTGAGCCTATTTTGCAGAAAAGCATAGCAGAAGCCAGCCACGAACAACCCCAGCACCCCCGAGCCTGCAGGCAGCCCAGCAGAAAAGACCAGAACCCCAAACAAGAAACCAGACATGGCACCCAGGACAGGAAGCCTCTCATGTTACAATCTGAACTACCAACCCCGCGATGCTTCGCTCCACCCAGTGCTTTCATTTTAAAGTTGATCTGCCAGCAGCACTCTATTTAACACCCATCAGCAGATTCATCAGGCTAAACCTGTGACACCAAACCAGGAGCAAGTTTCCCAAACTAAAGTCTGGATTGCAATCAATACTGAGAAGTCTATTTTATTGTATAAGCAAGAATAAGTCCATGTTTTGCAAGCAAGTTGCTTCAATTGTTACACAAGATTTCACATCTGGGTTAGTTTGCATCATTGCTCTGGTAGTAAGGACATGGCTGGCACAAATTCCCACTGAAATTCTATCCCCCCCCCTCCACTGAAAACCAGCAGGTTGGCTGGCAGGGATGTAGCTCTGACAGATGAGTAACTCAACCCATGAGGATAAAAACCTAAAACCCAGATAGGAGCTAGTGGGTAGAAAAGCTGCCTCTAGACAAATCTCACTGCCAAGAGGGGACCACAAAGTTAGAGTGTCTGAGGAAAAGCCCATCTTACATTTAAAGTAAGGCAGATTTATGGGGATGCAGCTGGTCCAGACTCCCCTTTCATTTGATACATGATCTCGTGGCAATTAATGCTCGGTTTGGAGTAGTTGTCTTAATTTTCTCTGTTCGACCACAGACCAGAGCTCCCAGGAAAAAATGTTTGTGGGTCTTTAACAAAATCATGAATGATGAGCAACTGTAGTTTGGGGCAAGATGGAGGAATACTGCATGTCAGCCTGTGAGTGGGAGAACTGAGGCGACTGCACCTCAAGAGAGGAGAGAAATACAGACTCATAGAATTGTTTTGGTTAAAAAAGACCTCTAAGACCATCGAGTCCAACCAGTGACCTAACATCACCATGTCACAAAGTGCCATGTC
>VWYK01033677.1:0-18474 GCA_013399775.1 Semnornis frantzii | reverse complement strand
TTGGAACTGGCTGATCCTTGAGGTCCCTTCCAACCTTTCCATGCTATGATTCTCTCAGTGTGTGGCTGAACATGGTTACCTGCACACAAGTCACCGAGGGCTCCAGCTAGCACTTTGTAGGCGCAGGTCTTGCCGCTCAGAGGCTCTCCAACAATCATGAACCCATGGCGCACCAGCAGCATCTCATAGACCTGTGTTGGTGACAAGGAAGCAGCTCCTGAGCGCAGCGCCAACGCAAACGCTGTGTGTACAGAGCAGGCCCCTGCCCCGTGCTCACATGCAGCAGGACAAACTAGCAGCTAAATGCCTGCCCCCTGCTAAGGCTGCTTGAAGAGCTAACTCAGAAGGCAGAGCTGCTAAGGCAGTTCTCACTGGTAACATGTAAGCAGCCACTGCCCATGGACATCCTCCCTTTCTCCTTGCTACATGTCATGGCTCAGCTGTACATCACCATACAGGGTACAAGAGTACTACTCAGGCACTGCAGAGTGCAGCCCAGGGGGAGGCCTAAACTTAACCAGTTTCCAGTGAAGCCAACACAAAGGGTCTGAAACCCCAGTTCTGAGGATCTGCCATATGGCTGCTCACACAGAGGCTGAGTTTGAACTGCAAGGGTGGTAACTTCCTCAGTCATCCCATAAGGTTGGTATTTTCCAGTCTATTTTAAATCTCTGACCAGTTAATACTACCTAGAATCAGAGAATCACAGAAGGGTAAGGTTGGATAGGACCTCAAGGATCATCCAGTTCCAACACCCTGCCATAGGCAGGGACACCTCCCACTAGCACAGGTCACTCAAGGCCTCCTCCAACCTGGCCTTGAACACCTCCAGGGAGGTTGTGGAGCACAGAATCACCCAACATGATCGAAGATCACCTTGGGTGATTCTGTGCTCCACAACCTCCCTGGGCAACCTGTGCCAGTGTCTCACCACCCTCACTGCAAACAACTTCCTCCTAACATCCACTTTCAATCTCCCCTCTGCCAGGTCAAACCCATTGCCCCTTGTCCTGGCACTGCAAGACCTTGTCAATAGTCCCTCCCCAGCCTTCCTGTAGCCCCCTTCAGACACTGACAAGTCCCTCATGACCCTGCCCCAGGCCACACGTTTCTGCCTTTGCCATTACACTGTCACTGGGCTGCATTACTCACAAGGAGAAAAAAGGGAAAAAAAAAAAAAGAAAAGAAAGTTAATCAAGCTTTAAAAGGTCACTAATATGACTAAATGGGAGGCAATGGGAAGAGAGAGCTGGAGGTGAAGCATAAGCAAGGGTGAGAGAGGTTTCCCTGTTCAAGACTTCTCAAGGAGCTGCAAGCACAACTGGGAACAGAGCCTGACCCCCAGCCCAGAGTTCTGTTCACTGGGCTACAGTGCCTCAGCTAGTAAGAGATTTGGTTTCACTCTCTACCCTGCACTGTAAGAGCTAAGATGTGGCTGCACACATCAACTCCTTCAGAGGCTGGCTGCACTTAAAAAAGCCAACATAATAGCAAAGCAAACTTTTACTGCCTGCCTTTTGCTCACAAAGCCATGCTCTTTGTAATACTCTATCAATGGAGACTATCAGCCATTCAGTCATGGCACAGGCAGTGAATGAGGAATGTTTCTGCTCTTATGCTTTTCTCCTCCAGAAGCGAATATGGAAAACCAAACCTGAATAATTTTTCCAATGAACCATGGCACTGGTTGAAGATTCATTTTTTTGATGTTTTCAGTTAGTGCCTGGACAAACAGGTCATAGTCAGGTGTAGGAAGAACCACTCCAGGAAACAGGTCAGATATGATGCCCTGTTAAGGAAAGACAGAACAGAACACAGGCTACAAACAAGGAAAATTCTCAAAGCATCAACATCTGCAAGTAAAGCAACACTCATACAGTTGACAGGAGCTTAAGAGGAAATGTCTTCAGCTGGGCAAAACTAATTTCTAGGCCAGCTGTAGCCATGAAAGTGTTGTTATGCATGAGACAGAAATGAGTGTCTGCACTTTTCACACACACACTGATACAGTAAAAGGAAGCTGAGGTTTCTGCAAGTTTGCCCCAAGAAGTACTGCAGGAAAGGATGTGAAGGTAGTTGAAAGAATTGTAGTGGTTAAACAGAAGTGTATCTGTTCTGCAGTTTCAGAGGCATGACTCTGGGTGCTTTGAGGTCTTCCCTGCTGATTGATTGCTCTATAGTTTAACACAGCTTTGTTTTCTATCTAAGCAGCATGCAAACAGGAACCTCTACCATTTTCATTCTGACTTCATGCTTCTGACTAGCCACAATTTAGTTGTCCACATCTCTTTTGCAGCACAAAGCCAGAATACAAAGTTCAAAGAATGGTTCCCATGAATGAAACTGCACAAGGTGACTTTTAGCAAAATAATAAACATAAGGAGGAGGTTTTTTATACTGAGGGTGGAAGAGCACTGGAACAGGCTACTCAGAAAGGTGGTGGAGTCTCCTTTTCTGGAGTCATTCAAAACCTGCCTGGACACCCTCTTGTGCAACCTGCTGGAGGTGAGCCTGCTCTGGCAGGAGGGTTGGACTAGATGATCTCCAGGATTGCCTTCCAACCCCTATCACTTTGTAACTGTGATCTTATGAAAGTTTGAAAACTGACAGAACCAAAGAGCAGATCCAGATCAGTGTACTGAAACAACTGCACACAAACAGGCAGCAGCCAGATGGAGCTGCTCTAAATGCAGATCATGACCTGTTTCTGTAAGGTCTTACACCAGACTTTGTCAGCACAGAACCTGAACACGCTGACCTGAGAGCCTACCTGAAACAAGGGCACATCCTGTGCCAAGAACTTGGGCAAGTTGATGTCCAGCAGAGCCCTGAGTAACAACACACTCTCGTTTTCAGTCGGGTACTTCAGCTTTAAGTTGCCTGCTGCTGTGAGGACAGACTTAACGGCTCGCATGCCGTAGTCGTAGTGATGCTGAGCTGACAGCTGTTCAGAGCACAAACGGTAGGTGGCAACGATTTTCTGGGCCAGGCTGTGGACAGCAACACATCACAGGTAGAACAACAATATCTCACCATAAAAGGGAAATAATTTGAAGTACCTACATATATAAAAGTAACTGCAGGGATTATCAAGATATTAGCTGATAAGATGGACCTGTGGGTCAAGGTGAGCCTGCAGTGTGAGTGCAGCCCAGACAGCAACTGTGTGCTGGGCTGCAGCAAGAGCAGTGTGGGCAGCAGGGCAAGGGAGGGGATTGTGCCCCTTGGCTCTGCTCTCCTCAGACCCCACCTGCAGTCCTGGGTGCAGTTGTGGAGCCCCCAGCACAGGAAGGACATGGAAGTGTTGGAGCCAGTGCAGAGGAGGCCAGCAAGATGCTGAGAGGGCTGCAGTAGCTCTGCTGTAAGGACAGGCTGAGAGAGTTGGGATTGTTCACTTTGGAGAAGAGAAGGCTCCCAGGAGACCTTCTTGTGCCCTTCCAGTATCTGAAGGGGGCTACAAGATAGCTGGGGAGGAATTTTCTAAGGTGTCAGGTAGTGATAGGACTGGGGGGGAATGGATCAAAGCTAGAGGAGGGCAGATTTAGATTAGATATTAGGAAGAAGTTCTTCATGATGAGGGTGGTGAGACACTGGAACAGGTTGCCCAAAGAGATGGTAGAAGCCCCGTGCCTGGAAGTTTTTAAGGCCAGGCTGGACATGGCTCTGGGCAACCTGATCTAGTGGAAAATGTCCCTGGCCACAGCAGGAGGCCTAGGACTAGATGATCCTTGAGGTCTCTCCAACCCTGACAATTGTGTGATTTTGAAATTCTGCCTGACAAACATTTTCCAAATGATCCTGTGTAGAGGTTTGCCAACATGAGGTGGTAAATGAGAACTGATGTCTAAAAGGTACATTCTGGACAAAGAGAACAGGGACAGCCTCCAGAACTGCACATCTGACACACATATATATGGCTTAGAGCCTCCACTGAGGGACAGTTCAGCCTGCCTTACCTCCTGGAGTCCAAAAATCCCATTGAATAGAGTGAAATTTCTCCAATCAAAGCATAGTCTGGAACCATCATGGCAACTGTTCGGAAGAGTGCCTGTAAGAAGGAAGCAAGCAGTAAGCTTAGCCTATGCAATATGGAAATAGTTTGCACTTGTTTTCCAAGAATACCAACTCTCCATAAATCCATGGACTTCTATACTCTCTATTCCATTTTCATGACTTGAGGAATCATTTGAATTCTGTGAGACTGTATTAGAATTGTTACTGAAACTGAGGTCTTATCAAAAGGTTCAACAGGTCTGTGCTAAGCACTGTGGGAACAAAATTTTACAGACTCACAATACTAAAGAACTATTGATAAAGCAAAAGGGAGCTGTTGGGCATCTCACTTTCATAACAGCCAACCTAGCACATGCTGCCATTAAAGTCTTGAAAAGGTCATGCAAAAAAGCTGTGGCAAAGCCAGGAAATAATTAGGACCACATCAGTCTCTCAGCAGCTTGCAAAATTAAAATAGGCTGGGATTTGCATTGACAACTCATTGCAAAATAGCTAAATTTCCACTTAAGAGAGAGCACAGTTAAAGCTGCAACCTGGGATCAGTGTGGTTAGCTTGAGACCCTTCTGTGCATTTTGTATAGACTGAAAAGTTGCATTAAAGCTTGGCAAAAGGCACAGCAGAATGCACTGGAGTGGGCTAAGCTGTACTAGCTCACTGCTGTCTTCCAGAACTTGCACACTTCATTTCTCCACAACTGAGGATTCCAGCTTTACCTTCAGATTATCAGGCAGCTCAGCCCGTCCGGCGTAGCCAGGGTTCATCGTGATAAACACAGCACAGGTAGGATTAAGAGAGAGCTCTGTCCCCTCAAAGATGAATGTTTTGAGTTTATTCATAACAGCTTGCTGTATGCTAAGTATTTGTTGTGCAACTACAGATAACACTTCAACCTAGTACAGACAGAACAAAGTGGAAAACAGGAGAGACTCAGAGACAATATAAACTGGGGGGGGTGTGCAATTTATTTTTTATGGCTATATTTTCATTCTTCCAGGTGACAATCACCCTGCAAATGACAGCTGAGCCTAAATTAGCCGTGTGCTGAAGCAACCCTCTGGGAGTTGGTGCCACCATTCCTATAGGCATAACCACAGAGGCTTCTAAAAGCCTCCACAGGGGAGTATCATCCGCCTGAAGAGAGACGTGAAAGTGGAGTGGACAGGAACTCCCTCTGGAGGCCTCCGACAGCACTTTCACCTTAGACAACACTAATGCTGGCATGTCTAAACGTAAAACTCGTTGTGTCCTCACTCAAAGCCTCGCCGTTTCATTTGCCCGAGTTAGAACATTACCTCAATTCGATTGAACTCGTCAAAGCAAGCCCAAGCACCAGACTGTGCCAAGCCCTTAAAGAACTTGCCCATCGCCTTGTAATCCAGACCATCAGAGCAATTAAAGACCACACACTGCAACAAAAGCACACAGAGAACATCTCTCAGTACCGACACGAGGGCCACTATAAAATTCTTAGCATCTAAAAGAGGCAGGGATTATTATTGCTGATTTTGGACTAAGATGCCATATTCACACAGTTCTAAACGTGTGCTTCTTACCAGGCATTTCTGTGAACAGAGAAGCAGCACATCACAAGTACTTGCTCAAGAATGGCTCCCTACCCAAACATACACAATGCAAAGGAGAGAGGGTAGTGTTTTGGTACCTGCTTAGCCAGTGCTTTTGCTAGATCTTTGGTTGTTTCTGTTTTGCCAGTCCCTGCAGGTCCTTCTGGAGCGCCACCAAGATTTAATTTCAAAGCACCCATTAATGTCCTGCATAGACACAGGCATTAGAAATAATAATCTTTAACATCAGGTTGCTTTTGCAGGGATGAATAAAGGATTTTTCTATGCAGACTCCCCTAGGAATGATTTATTTGCTTCCACCTGACTTTGCAGCTTGCCCTGAAATAACCAATGTTGCCTCATCGCTGACTCCCAACTGTGGAAGCTCACATTCACCCACTTGGCCCACCAGTGATGTCAAGGCTTCTCACTAAGCACACCCACCCTGGATAGCCATAATTACACATGCAAATGCTCAACGGCAGCAGCAAAACAGCAGAGCTGGCAAGAACATGCATTTCCATCAAGTGGCACTCCTGGTGACAAAAGCTTGATGCTGGCTGTATGAATGAAGTCAATCTTTAGAAATGGGAGAAGCATAAAGGTTGTATCAGAAACCTGGGAACCACATTGCTCCCAGAGTGCTTTTCACACTGAACATGAGATCCCTGTTAGCAGTGGAGTCATCTGAGTGTTTTACAAGAGCCTCACTCCAAGGCTTTGCCACCAAGAGCAGCTGTGGTGAACAGAGTCTGCTTGCACTGGTCAGCTGACTAGCTAGTCTTAGCTTAGACTGAGCTGATCCTACTGACAGCAACCCCAGCTAACACAGCAGCTCTGTGGCCCTTGCAACACCACTGTGAATGCCAGAAGCTTAAGCACTTGCCAGCTCAGGCACTAACACACTTTACTGTAAGTGCCCTCTCTGAGATGGTGAGCTCACAGCTCAGCACCAAGGTTAAATCTTTACATATGCACCACACATTGGCCTACAGATACCATAAACGAAGAATTCTGAAACCTCAGGTTTAAAATTACATGCTGAGAGGACCTGTCTCCAGGGCTCACCAGAAGTGAAATACCAAATGCCCTTGAATACTTCAGCCCTGGGAGATGAAGTGCTTCTATTCCAACCTCTTGCAAGCAAGTGGAGGAACAGGAAGCTAACTGCATTCCGGTATCTGTGAAAGCCTCAATAATTACCCCTCTATTTTTTAAGGCAGGCAGACTCTATCTGTATGTCTCATTTCAAACAAATTAATTGCCCAGTGCTACTGTAGAGTTCTTTACAGCTCAAGTACCAAGAGCTTCCCAGCTCTTCCAAAGCATTCTTGGCCACAACAGAGACTACTACTCTACTGGTGTAGAAACCTAAACGTTGTAAATATTTTCTCCTATTTGGGCAAAGGAGATAGGTTAAGATTTGCCTCCAAAACCTGCAGGAAAATCTTTGCTGCTGATGTTCCTGCTACTATTTCCTATAAATATAGGCCAATGAAATATGAATATCTAGAATATATTCCTATATATATGTTCAACATGAACACAGAGACAAGATGGCTCTACCTGTAACATCGATCTGTTAGCGGAGTTATAACCAGACGCGGAGAATTGCCCAGGTATTCGTAACCATATTTGGCTTCTGTTGTAATCATTCTCACTATTACATCCTTCTCCTCCCAGTAGTATCTCAGCTGAGAAATCCACTGGAAGTCATTCAGATCTGTGATTTTGTCTTCAACCAATTTTGCAACCACATCACGAGCTGCAGAGCGAGTGACAGATTATTTGGGCAATTTAAACACTTGTGCTGCCTGAGTTTACTCCAGACATAAATCAACCAGCATTTACTCACAACTAACACACTTGTCACTAACATTGACTGATACACTAATGTTTACTTAGAGCTATGTAAAAGCAAAGCAACATCTAGAGCAGTAGGCTGGCTTCCACATTAGCAATGAACCTGCAGCTCTTCTTCCAGCTTCATTTGATCTAGATTCCATCGCCTGTTCTAGGCAGATGGGAGACAGTGCTGCAGGACTGAGCAATCTCCATTTCCCAGAGACTGTGCAATAACTCTTGTTGTTTCAAGTCAGAAAAGCATTTTAGCTGCCTCTTCCACACAGTGCACCCAACTCTCAACAGCAGCACAGCCACAGGTGGAACAAGAGTGCCAGCAGCTGCAGATTTACCATGCACATCGATGACAGTCAGAGCTCCAAGCGTCAGCCGGGCTCCACTGGACAGCTTGCCTCTCACTAGCTCAACAATCTCCCCAATTTGAAGATTGCTCTTCTCCAGGAAATCCTGTCACAGAAACAGAAAACAAGCACTAACAGAACGCTGTAGCTACAAGTTCCTAAGTTCCCATGTTTTCTGTCTGCACACTTCCCTGGGGCTTTGCATGTAAAGACAGGAGGTAGAAATAAAATTACATAGTGTTTAACCACAGCCTACCACTTCCTGCTCAGTACTTTTATTTACACCACTATCACCTGTAAATAGAGTAACACAATTTTCTTCAGTGGGATTTCTTCAGATACACATCAGAACAAGTAAGTGCCTGCTAAGACACGTGAAGAAATGAAACAGGAAAATCAAGCACGCTGCAGGAGCAAACTGCAATATGCCTCTGACTGAGGATCTTCTTTACTAATTAATCAGAGTTTAGTACTTGGAAATACAAAGGTGGGAGAAAATCTTACTCGTAAAGTTCCTTTACTTATAGCCATAGACACTTCTTCTGTCCAGTAAATGGATGAAACACAAATAACCACCTGTCCAGGCCACTCGAGCACCCACGTCTTCCGAGGAACCTGAAACAAAAAGACCCACTCCAGAGACAGGAAGTCACCTAAACACACCAGGTTATGGCACTCCTCAGAAATACTTTCCCCACATCCCTTTTGTCCCCTGTAAATAAAATGAGAATCAGCACAGAACACTTTAATACCTTCAGAAATTCAGAGTTAGAGTTCCAGACTGGTGCTGCTGAAGCAGGAGACCTGGATTCCACTTAGCTTTAAACATGTTTCCTTGCTTAAGAAGCTCAATAACCCTGCTCATAGACTCTTGCTTGTGAAATCTATTTTATATTCAGGGACAATTACCTCCACATATGCTGTTAGGCCATCTTGAATGACTTGTCTTACACTGGCCAGCATCATTTCTTCTACTTGCAAAAGCCATTTTTCTACCATGCCCTTTGAAAAAGAAAAGCATCTCAGAGTCAATGCACATTTCCTGATTAAATTCCTCTTCAAGGACAACTTCTTTGAAATGTGTTAAGCTGAAGTGTGCTTCCTTCTCATCTGGGTGTTGTACACAGGAGCAGGAAAGGCTGACACTTTCCCAGTCCTGAGAGGCAATGCTGCAGTCTAAGACTGTCTGAAGGCAGTATATCAACCTAACTCTAAAGGCAGTGCAGCTGCTGAAACAGATGTACACAAGCATGAATAAAAGATAGAATCATAGAATGGTCTGGGTTGGAAGGGACCCCTGAAGGCCATCCAGTCCAATCCCCCCTGCAGTCAGCATCCTCAACTGGATGAGGTTGCGCAGAGCCCTCCTGAGCCTCCCTCTGAATATCTCCAGGCATGTGGCTCCAACCACGTCCCTGGGCAATCAGTTCCAGTGTTCCACCACTGTCATGGTAGGCCTGCATAGGCCAAAACAGGCCTGAACAAGTCCTGGCTTGCCCAGACATGTTGTTCTGCTCTCCCTCCTCCTGTTCTGGGGAGAAGCATCCGCGGGAAAGAGGACCAAGCACCTGGAGCTGCTGAGTCTGAGGAGCCTGGCTTGGCCAGGCTTGTTTAGCTCCTGTTTGCATCCTGTGGGGAACAAGGCACACACACTTGGCTTGTGCCTGCCTCCTGCAAGGCCTGTGTTTTCCCAAACTGGGATAAAGCAAGCCTATGGCTTCACCTAATGTGGTGAGGCTTGGCTGACTGCCATTCTGATTGGCTCTTCTGTGTCCAAAGGCTCATTAGTCTTGGGTGGATAAAAGGAGATGAGCAGGGAGCACAACCTGTGCTCTGCCACTGTATCTGTGCTTGCTGCTTGCTTCTGCCACTGCTCTCTGCTCTTGGCAGTGTTCTGCCTCACTGCATCTTGCTATGCTAAGCTGTAAGTTAGCTCTGCTGAACTGCCTGGAAGCTGCCTGCTTCGAGTGTACCAGTGCTCTATTTCTTCTAGAATATCCAGCTGCACTCTCACTTTCTCACTTTCATGAGCTGTTCCTAAATGTTTTAGACTTAATTCTCCCCAAACACTTTAAGCAAAAGTATTAATTTAATAGTATACAGCAAAGGAAAACATTACTTTTGCGTTGGCTGGATAGATTTTCTCTGTGAAAGGAACAATTTCTTTCTCTGAACTGATCATGCCTACAATTTCCAGATCTTCTGTGAACTCCAGTTTAGCAATTCCTTCAAAACACTTCTTTAGATGTGGTTGTACTCGAAGGGGATCCTTTGTTTCAGACAGTATTTCAAGCAGTTCATCATTAGAGAGGAAAAAGAATCTGGTAGGAAAGGACAATTAATGAGCATGCACTTTTCAGCCATTGGAATTCTCACTAATGATCTATCAATGCAAGACAGACACTCCAGGACTGATTTCATTGGTAAGAGATAGCAGAGCAGTAGAATCACTATCTCAAATCCCTTTTCCTAAGCAATTTAACGTGTTCTATAAAGCTCATCACACCTGTTTTATTGTCAGAATTGCAATGAGCATCCTTTCATGCAGAGGAAGAAAGAAGGGTTCCCAGACCCAGGGAGGAAAGACCAGACATACTCCTGCAGCCAATAAACACCTTGTGGAAACACAGAATTCTGTTCTCTCAGTCATGTTACTCCTACATACCCCACACCTCTGCACAACCAAAGAAGGTAGGGCAAAGACAGAACTGCAAATCAGCCATGGGAAGGAACCAAGACCCTTCAAAATGCTCTGCAAATGATGTCTTGCTAATCATAACTTCATGCTGTTCTAGACACATTTTGCTTCCCCACCTCTGCCTGTCCCTGGCGCTGAAAATTTGACTGAAGCTGAGGAAAATTGATGGTTTCTGGAGAAAAGCAAAGGTTTGCAATTTTTGTTGCTGTGTTCCACTTATTTAGCAAAGGAGACATCAGTTCACTGGACATGCTTTGAAAGACCTTATGGCTTCAGGCTGCTTAATTAATTTACCTTGGGAAAAATAATCTTTTCTTCTCCAAGTAAGTATTCAACCCCTTCTGAATGTCTTCTAAGAGAGTATTTGCTTCCTGAAGTCTCTCTAACATCATGGGTTGTTCCGTTGCTACCAGGACCTTTGTGTCTTTCACCTTTGCAAAAACAAAACCACAGCAGAGAAGGCTAAAAGCTGCCATAGGTTTGTACATTCAAATTGTTCCAAGCAATGCCCTGTGTGGCAGCAGGCCCAAAAGCTATGGATTCTTCCCTGTACTCTACCCAGGTACACACTGGGTAACAGCTTTGCTTTCCAGACTGCCAGCTTTGCCAGCTTGAACCCTACAGGTAAAAACACCAGGAGGAAACACCCATGGGAACGAAAACCTTTGGCACTTGCTCCTGTGCCTTGGGCTCACTCCATTTATTTCCACTCACAAACAAGCCCTGCAAAGAGAGCCACAGTATGTGACAATTACTCTCTGCTTGTCTCACCTAGGTTGCATTTTGTCTTTCTTCTACCATTCCAGCTGAAAAGATGCACACCTATTAAAACACAGGCTTCACCATCCACAGAGCCTGAGCTGTGAGACTTCCACTCAGCTCCTCTCAACTTCCACTCAGCTCCTCTTGGCTTCCACTCAGCTCCACTCCGCTTCCACTCAGCTCCGCTCCGCTTCCACTCGGCTCCGCTCCCACTCAGCGCTGCTCCGCTCCCACTCAGCTCCCCTTCCACTCAGTTCCGCTCCGCTTCCCCTCGGCTCCGCTCCCACTCAGCTCCGTTCCGCTTCCACTCGGCTCCGCTCCCACTCAGCGCTGCTCCGCTCCCACTCAGCTCCCCTTCCACTCAGTTCCGCTCCGCTTCCCCTCGGCTCCGCTCCCACTCAGCTCCGTTCCGCTTCCACTCGGCTCCGCTCCCACTCAGCGCTGCTCCGCTCCCACTCAGCTCCCCTTCCACTCAGTTCCGCTCCGCTTCCCCTCGGCTCCGCTCCCACTCAGCTCCGTTCCGCTTCCACTCGGCTCCGCTCCACTTCCCCTCAGCTCCGCTCCGCTTCCACTCGCCTCCGCTCCCACTCAGCTCCACTTCCACTCAGTNTTCCGCTCCGCTTCCACTCGGCTCCGCTCCCACTCAGCTCTGCTCCGCTCCCACTCAGCTCCACTTCCACTCAGTTCCGCTCCGCTTCCACTCGGCTCCGCTCCCACTCAGCTCCGCTCCGCTTCCACTCGGCTCCTCTCAACCTCCACTCGGCTCTTAGTTATTTCAACACCTTTATCACACAGTCACACACTCCCAGCGGTTCTGACAAACACTGCAGCTCACACTACCACTACCTCCTGCCCAGCTTCTCAGTTACAGGGAACTGGACACCAAATTGCACCTATCCTGCCACGCTGCCATCTCAGCTTGTGCTCACCAGAGGGAGTAACCATGGCACCAAATATTAGAGCAGAGTCATATGCAAAAAGAAAAAACTTCACCCATTTCATTCTCTAATAATGTGCACAGTTCAAAAGCTTAATGCAAAATCTAACTGTATGCAGAGAAGACCTTGTGCAGATTGCCAGTGAACTCTGAAGCAGATCCTGAGAGCACAAAGCATTCACCTTTCCATCTAAACCCAACCATTTAACCACATAAAGCCAGGAAATCTAGAACTGACTCCTTGCAATCTAATTCATCCCTCAGTACACAGCCCTTAGGGGAATCTCAAAGTAATAATGCTTTAATCTACCACTTCTAGGGCAAGACTAGATTTTGATGGGCTTCAGTAAACTATTTTCCACTCCATATTAAACCTTCCTGTGAGAAACACAAATGTCTAACTCCAGAAAAGCCAGCATGTATCCATGACAGCAATGATCACCTTACCAGGTGTGCACATTAAAACAGGTGACTTATTAAATGCAAGCACTTACCACTTCTGCCATAATGCTCTTCCAGTATGAATCCACAACCCTAAACTTTCTGCCCTCTTCAGGCATCTGAGCTATAATGTCTTCAGAACTAAAGATTGGTTCCAAATACAACCAGGTTGCCTGACACTTTAACCAGTTATCCACAACATCTTGCATTGAACGCAGCTTACGCTCCCAAGCCTACAAGGAAAACATCTCCATTAAATAAAATCACATCAAGAATTAACCTCCACTGAGCAATCCTGGCACAAATTCAACAGAGAGTTCAGGAGACAGTAAATGTCAGTTCACAGGCTCTCTATGGAAGGGGAGGGCAAACAGGGGCAGTACAAATCAGTTTTAAAAGCAGAGAGAGATTCTTTTTGAATCTCAGGCAGCATTGCTTTTAGGACTTTGGCAGCCTACAGTGGAAGGGACATGCAAGTGAATGTATTGCAAGCAGAAGAGAGACAGCCTGTGTTGTTCCTTACTCTGCAAGAAGCAGATGGAGGTTGTTAGGCTGGCTCTGTATTGATCATTGTCTTCCAGCTCTGCTCTGAGGACAGGCTGAGAGAATTGGGGCTCTGCAACCTGGAGAAGAGAAGGCTTCCAGGAGACCTTAGAGCAGCCTTGCAGGATCTGAAGGGGGCTCCAGGAAGGCTGAGGAGGGACTATTGACAAGGCCTGGGAGTGCCAAGACAAGGGGAATGGGTTTGAAGTGTCAGAGGGGAGATTGAAAGTGGATGTTAGGAGGAAGTTGTTTGCAGTGAGGGTGGTGAGACACTGGCACAGGTTGCCCAGGGAGGTTGTGGAGCACAGAATCACTCAATGTGATCTTTGATCTTTGATCACGTTGGGTGCTTCTGTGCTCCACAACCTCCCTGGAGGTGTTCAAGGCCAGGCTCTATGAGTCCTTGAGTGACCTGTGCTAGTGGGAGGTGTCCCTGCCTATGGCAGGGGGTTGGAACTGGATGATCCTTGAGGTCCCTTCCAACCTCACCTATTCCATGATTTCACCAGCTCTACCAGAAAGCAGAACTCAGCTTCACCTACAATTTGGCTAAAGGTCCACAGGAAAGGATAGAACTTAGGTCTTACCATGGCCTACAAATCATTAATATTAGGCCAGAAAGAAATGCTATTAAATAGTGATGAGAAAGAAGTCTCTGCTTTCTGCATAATCTTCCTATTAGGTTAGAAGATATCTTTACAACCTAGGAGGACAGCTAGCAAAAACCACCCTGAAACTCTTATGGATCATAACAGCACCAGAGGATTACAAAGAAATTCTCTCTGACAAGTGGCAGACTCCTAACACAACACAGCAGGATTCATTTGTATTACCTGACCCATTCCCAAGACATCCAACTGACACCACTGCTCATACTGACTGGGATACAATTCCTTTAGCTATAAAGCAAGATTTGCATGTCTTTGTCTGCAAGCAATTAATCCAAAGCTCTTTAAGGCAAAGATGAACATGGGATCTTAGAGACAGTTTAAAACTATGTAACTTCTTAGCATGACCTTAAAGCACATTATGAACCATGCAAGTTCAATCACATCAGCTTTTGCTTACCAAGCATTCAGCTTCTATTGCTTTGATGAAGGGAGAGCCACACACTGTCTGAGTCTTAACAATGTGATCATCCAGCAAAAGTTGGATGTCATCAATTGCTGACAGGATGCTGGTGTCCTGTAAACACATCACACTGGGATAAGGCAAAGAAGAGTTGCTTTATTTTACCTCTCTTCAAACTCTCACTCATTCAGCTTCCTGAGAAAGGCAGAAAGGCACTGAGCAAGCCTGCTGCATGCTTGAGGATGTCAAATGCTAGCTCCACAGATGGACTGGTTTGTGTGGGAAGTTATCCAGGGGTGCTAATGACTCAAATCTCATGCACTGGGTTTCTTTTTTCTTCTGGGCAAATGAAAAATCTCACTACTGTCCACCCTTCAGTATGACACTGGAGAAGCTCTTATGCTTTACAGATTTATTAGGATGAGTATGTTGAGCTCACAAGTTAACTAGATACTATACAAGGCTGTATAGGAATTTGCCCAGGCCCTGGATACCAATTTCCATCACACCACAATCCATCAGCAGTAACTTCCCTCTTCTGTTTCTCCAGTGGCATTCAGAATCAAATTCTCTTCAACAATATATTTAGGAGCTTGGTGTTTACTCACAGTATCCCTGTACTTCACTAGACTGAACTGCATGCTGATCCACTCAGATTTCATTTTCTCTATTGATTTCTCTAAGGAAAACTCCTTACTTGCAGCTGCTCCAATAGGTTCCAGCCTAAATTGAAAGGGAATATATCTTTGAAAACGATTTTGCAACACAGCAAAACCCAAGCAAACAGACAAGAGTTGTAGGTGGAGTTGCCTATCAGACTTCCTTTCATGTGCATTTGTTAGTAACACCACAAACTCTTACTTCAAAAGACTATTTTTTTGCATTTTCACACTTGCCAAATTAGAGATACTAACATGAACCTGAAAATAAATACAGGCAGAAAATTCTGAGGGTGCAAATTCAGTGGTTTAGGAATATGCTTGGTTTTTACAACTGCCCTTGTACTACAAACTGATTGGTTGGAGGTTTTGGTGTGTGGTTAGACCATGCTGCAAAAGTAGCTGTGTTTTTATCAAGCACTGGACAGAACTTATTGTCACCTGACATATGCAATACAGTAAAGTTTCTTACTGATCAATGTATTTTGAGAGCCCAAAATCCAGGATGCTTTTAAGAGTGGTGGTTTCATCAGGTCTGATCTCACATCCTACAATTTCACTGATCTGAAAACAGAGTAAGAAATAAAAGCTATTACCAAGATGTGCATTTGTAACTGGTTTAGAATCATAGAATCAGGTAGGGTTGGAAGGCACCACAAGGAGCAGCCAGTTCCAAACCCCCTGCCATGGGCACCTCACACCAGATCAGGCTGCCCACAGCCTCATCCAGCCTGGCCTTAAGCACCTCCAGGGATGAAGCTTCCACCACCTCCCTGGGCAACTCCCTCCAGGCTCTCACCACCCTCATGGTGAAGAACTTCTGTCTAACAGCAAAACTTCTTAAACCAGCAAGAAGTAAATGCTGAAGAAGTATCAATGCAAGCCCCTAATTTGCCTTTCTGCCATAAATTAGTGAGGGCATTACAGATTTCCAAAGTGGATCTATCATGTGACAGATCTTCCTGCTGTGAAATGAAGAACCATTCCTGGATCTCACAGTATGCAGTTAGTAACTTGCAGTAGGAACCTAAGCTGTCAGTTTCTGTGGGAGAATACTCCACTGTTAGAGTCTGAAGTACCTGCTCCCAGTGCCTCTCCTTCATTCCATGATTGCAGGCAATGGACAGGACAGGAAGATGCTGTTTAAATTTATCAAGCTTGTATTTCACAGTTTCTGCTACATGCCTAGGTTCAGGCAAATCCTGAAAGGTCTTAGTGAGCTTGCATATAGTTCTCCACATATTTTCAACTTCTTCTGTGATTTCATCAGCATTCAACTCCTGGAGAGATCCTGAACACAACAGTATGGGAAAGCCACAGCAGGCACATCAGCACAGGCAGATTTCCAAGCTTCTTTCTTTACAGACATTTACAATCATTCTCCTTTAACTGGAAACCAGTGTTTGTACCAAAAACATTATCCTCATGCAAAATCCAGGTCAACAGCTGCATTTCATACTGCCTAACAGCAGGTCTGTTCTGCAGAATTAAGTCTTCACAACTATCAACCCTTTCAGCTTATAGAATCATAGCATGAGGTTGGAAGGGACCTCAAAGCTCATCCAGTTCCAACACCCTGCCATAGGCAGGGACACCTCCCACTAGCACAGGTCACTCAAGGCCTCCTCCAACCTGGCCTTGAACACCTCCAGGGACGTTGTGGAGCACAGAATCACCCAACATGATCAAAGATCAAAGATCACCTTGGGTGATTTTGTGCTCCACAACCTCCCTGGGCAACCTGTGCCAGTGTCTCACCACCCTCACTGCAAACAACTTCCTCCTAACATCCACTTTCAATCTCCCCTCTGCCAGGTCAAACCCATTCCCCTTGTCCTGCCATTCCCAGCCCTTGTCAATAGTCCCTCCCCAGCCTTCCTGGAGCCCCCTTCAGATCCTGCAAGGCTACTCTAAGGTCTCCTGGAACCCTTCTCTTCTCCAGGTTGCAGAGCCCCAANACAAGGCTAAAGAGGGGAGCAGAGGGACAAGGCTAAAGAGGGGAGCAGAGGGACAAGGCTAAAGAGGGGAGCAGAGGGACAAGGCTAAAGAGGGGAGCAGAGGGACAAGGCTAAAGAGGGGAGCAGAGGGACAAGGCTAAAGAGGGGAGCAGAGGGACAAGGCTAAAGAGGGGAGCAGAGGGACAAGGCTAAAGAGGGGAGCAGAGGGACAAGGCTAAAGAGGGGAGCAGAGGGACAAGGCTAAAGAGGGGAGCAGAGGGACAAGGCTAAAGAGGGGAGCAGAGGGACAAGGCTAAAGAGGGGAGCAGAGGGACAAGGCTAAAGAGGGGAGCAGAGGGACAAGGCTAAAGAGGGGAGCAGAGGGACAAGGCTAAAGAGGGGAGCAGAGGGACAAGGCTAAAGAGGGGAGCAGAGGGACAAGGCTAAAGAGGGGAGCAGAGGGACAAGGCTAAAGAGGGGAGCAGAGGGACAAGGCTAAAGAGGGGAGCAGAGGGACAAGGCTAAAGAGGGGAGCAGAGGGACAAGGCTAAAGAGGGGAGCAGAGGGACAAGGCTAAAGAGGGGAGCAGAGGGACAAGGCTAAAGAGGGGAGCAGAGGGACAAGGCTAAAGAGGGGAGCAGAGGGACAAGGCTAAAGAGGGGAGCAGAGGGACAAGGCTAAAGAGGGGAGCAGAGGGACAAGGCTAAAGAGGGGAGCAGAGGGACAAGGCTAAAGAGGGGAGCAGAGGGACAAGGCTAAAGAGGGGAGCAGAGGGACAAGGCTAAAGAGGGGAGCAGAGGGACAAGGCTAAAGAGGGGAGCAGAGGGAGCAGAGGGAGCAGAGTACAGTTACTTCTCTGAATTTCCTGAGTTCAGCCTGAGCCTCAAGTCTGTGCCTTTACAATGCTGACAGACCTTGCTTAAAACTTGAGCACTCATTGCATGGCAATTTTCAGCTTCCTCTGTTCACTGAGTGTCCTGGCATTTCCACTGTGTAGACACAGCCCTCACTGTGATCATGTATTAAGACACTTCAAATGTCATTACTTATTGTGACCTACCCAAAACCAAGTATCAGCCTCATTAAATATACTACATGTCTTAGATTAAGTGCTGGTAAGTATGTAGGACAAGAATTTATCTAAGTCCTTTAACTGGCTCCATTTTCTCTTTTGAGCAGGACTTAATTAAAATCTTGATCCTCAAGGCTCTATATATGCAGAAATCTCCTTGTCTCACTGTGACTTAGATGATGAATGAAGCCTCACAGTGCCCATGAGGTCTCATTTCCCAGCAGAGGCATAGCTAAGGCAAACTACGCTGCACAGAGAGCCCTGAACAGAATCTGAGCTCCTTGATCTTCACCTCCTAGCATCTCAAAGTTGCCTTTCTGTGATGTAACACATTTAATGCCTACAGGTAACTTCTGTATCATTTCCAAACAGTTGAAAATCATTTAGGTTTAATTAGAGAAGCAGCAGAGAGACTGAAAGCACAGCTCCAGCTGCACAGAGAGAAAGCTACCTCCTGGATATTCTACCCCAGAAGAATTTGGTTTCCCATGGAGAGCATTTTGCAACTATTGCCTTAGAAACAGTGACCTTCAGTATTCCAGTTTGGAAAACTTTCTAAACATTCCCCCCCAC
>VWYK01033675.1:0-12605 GCA_013399775.1 Semnornis frantzii | reverse complement strand
TTCTGTGATTCTATGATTTCCTAACCACTAATTCCTAACCATATTCAAGGTGAGACCCAACAAGCCCCCAAGCAAACTGATCTACTGAAGATGTCCCTGCTGACTGCAGGGGGGTTGATCTGGATGGGCTTTGGAGGTCCCTTCCAACCCAGACCATTCTGTGATTCTATGATTTCCCAACCACTTTTGCAGCATTAAGCATTTGCAGTTTCCAGGAGTGCAAGGAAGGCTTCTTTTTAGCTGTTGATTTAGCTAGGCTTAAAATCCAATGAATAAATTGTACATAGTTCATCAGCTTGTGGGGTGCACAGTGCCTACACACCAAATAATAAGCTATACATCCCACTGTGAGTGGTTTATGGCCAAAAGACTGCAGGAACACCACTGTGGAACTGTCAAAATAAAGCATGTTGTGGGCTCATAAACGAAATGAAGGAATATTGGCTCCAAATCCAGTCCATAAATATGTGTCACACCTGTCCTCTGGGTGGTCAGCAGCAATCAAGCTGTTCTGTTCCAAATGTGTTTTCAAGCTGATGCTGTCTGATTTGTCCTTCCTTGCTGAGCAAGATGAAGGAAGCAAGGGGAAGATCTGTGACAGAGTCTTCTTACAAGGCCTGCAGACAAAGTGAGGTTAACATATGGAGCTAAACATGCAACAGCCCCATCCAAACTCCAGGCTAATTATCTCTTACTGTGTTAACCCTTTGAGGAAATCAAAAACCCCAACAAATCAATGAAAGGAGGTTTGCAGCAAAGGTTTTCAACACCCAGCAAGCTTCTGCACTTTCCAGCAGAGGTTACAGTGAAAATAGGCTAAGAGAAGGATTAATAATACTCATAATTTACACCGTGGGAGTGCCAAGGATTCCCTCCATGAGAGGTACTGCAGCAACACAAAACAATGCAGAGGAAAGCTTCCCACCAGGGAGTGATGTGTGTGAAGCTCCTCATGATCATTCTTCTTCACACTCACAGCTCTGTCTGGGGGCATAGTAAATTCAGCTGTGCTCTTAGTGGAGCTCTCCCAAGGGTTGCTAATTCTAACTGGTGAGTTTCATTATTTTTCCAAGTTGTATTCTGAGCCAGAAAGAGATTCAACTCTTGGTGTCTCTCTACAAAAGGTGCCAAGTAATCACTCAACTGCTTTCAAGGGTGTAGCCCATCCTGCTAAACCAGACTTTATCAGCAGCTGCATCAGGGAACCCTCCAGTTTAGGGACCTGATTTGGTGTAAAGTCTCCTTGTTTGCTTTCCTGCTTATTTAATTTTAAAAGAGAGCATTATTAGATTGTGAAAAAGTAATCTTGTATTTTGCCATTTAAGTCACCTGGGGAGAATCCATTCCTGCTGAAGTCAGTTGGGGCCAGCCTTACATAAAGGCTGTTGAAAATTCCCTCCAATTTCAACCATTTTCCAACTCAAAGACACAATCCAGGCAAGGGCCTTTGGAAGTCCCTGCCACGGTGGTTTTACTGCCAAACTCCTGATCCCTACCACATGTCTGGTACTCCTGATCCTTACTCCACTAGGGTCCTGCCAGAGCCAACCTTGGACACAAGAGTCAAGGGTCAGGGCTGGGCTGGCCCCAAGGCAAATGCCAGAGACTCTCCATGACCCCCTCTGCCTTCCCAAAGGGAAAAGAAAGGGAAGAAGGGAGGGAGACTGATGGGCTGGGAAAGAAACTAACCCAGCTAGGATGGAAAGAAGAACAATGCCATGGGATGGAGACACAGAAACACAAACCAGCATGGAACCCAACCCCTGAGGGCACCACTGGCACCACTGATGCTGGGGGGCAGGCACTGGGTAAGGGCCAGCCTGGATTCACCAGCAGATGGGAACCACACTCAGGAGATGGAGTCTGGAGCTGGATTGAGGAACACATGGATGGGGCTGGAAGGCAGAAGAGACAGAGTCCTCCTAGGACAGCACCCAGGCAAGAAGGGGCTCGATCCTGGGCATCTCTCAGCTTGCTGCTGAAGATGCCATCCAGGGGCTGCAATCCCTTGGTGAGCAGTTGAGGCTCACCTGTGCTGTCTGCTCCCCCCCACAGCTACCCCCTTTGCTTTCCTGCCCCACAAGCTGTGGCACAGCTGTGGCAGTGCCCTCGGTGTGCAGAGGAGCAAGAGTCAGGCAGAGCTTTTGTGCCCCTTGGCAGGAGCTCTGCCATCAGCTTCTCCCTGCTAGCAGCAGCCCCTGGCTGTGCAAAGCTGCCCTGAGCTTCAGCAAGTGCCTGAGTGAGCAGAGCCTGAGCTGGGCAGTGCCAGCTCTGAACAGAGTCATAGAATCATAGAATGGTAAGGTTGGAAGGGACCTCAATGATCATCCAGTTCCAACCCCCTGCCATAGGCAGGGACACCTCCCACTAGCACAGGTCACTCAAGGTCTCATCCAACCTGACCTTGAACACCTTCAGGGAGGGAGCAGCCACAACCTCCCTGGGCAACGTGAATCATTTCTTTTCTGCCTCAAACCAGGACAGGAAGCAAGCAACTGTCAGTGCTCATGGGTAACAAAACCAGTTCCATTCCTGGCTCTGCTTTTTGCTGCTGAAGTCAGATGTCAAGCAAGCAGAGAGCACAGGAACAGGAGAGAGTTTCTCTGGGTGCATCTCATCCACTCACAGCACTGGCAACCACCAGAAGTGAAAGAGCCACCTATGTCTGTTTGGGCTTCAGGCCTCCCATCCCTTTCCACCACTCCTCTGTGCAGTCACAGGCCTCTCTCTTCTGCTCCTTGTCTTTGCAGGTGTTGCTAAAAGCTGCTCTGTAGATGGTACAGTTTTCAGGTTGTCAGAGACGTCATCACTCTTGGCCCAGGTGGAGCTTGGTTTTGACTCTGATTTTTAACTCCCTGGCTGAGACATATTGTGCTGTTAAAGTGGATTAAAGCATGAAAGCAGCAGAATGGCAAACCTGATGAGGAACCTCTCTCTGATGTTCTACTGTGCAGTGCAGATGAAAACGGTGACATTTTTTTCTTCCCAGCCATTTGCATATCTGCAAATGACTGCAAGGCAGGGTAGAAGGAGGCCAGCTGGAGTCAGTTGAAGAGAAAGGTAAAAGCCTTTTGCTCCTGATTTTCATTTCACTAGTTGAAGCAGGGTCACAGTTTGAATTCCTTCCTGGCTTTTGCAAAATTCAGTGAAGTCCTCAGCGGCGCACCCCAAGCAGAGAAGAGCCTCTGAAACAGAGAGCCAATGCCAAATAAAACCATCTATTTTTGCAGCAATAATGAACTTTCTGTCTCGTGCAGCTTTCAGCATGATCCACACAAAGCTCATTTTAGGGCAAGCTGCTTAGAGAGATTTCAGGGGTCACTAATCTGCAGGGCTTTCACTGAGTGCCCAGCCGCGACGGCACACGAAAGCCCTCTCACAGCAAACACAGCCTGAGCCCATCTGTGGTGCCCTGAGCTGCAAAGCTCTCAGCAGTGCCATACCCCAACACAGGATGCTCTGTTTGCTGAGGTTAACTGCAAGGTTTATAGTAGCCCTCCAATATCTGAAGGGGGCTACGGGAAGGCTGGGGAGGGACTATTGACAAGGTCTGGGAATGGCAGGACAAGGGGAATGGGTTTGAAGTGGCAGAGGGGAGATTGAAAGTGGATGTTAGGAGGAAGTTTTTTGGAGGGAGGGGGGGGAGACACTGGCACAGGTTGCCCAGGGAGGGTGTGGCTGCTCCCTCCCTGGAGGGGTTCAAGGCCAGGTTGGAGGAGGCCTGGAGTGCCCTGTGCTAGTGGGAGGTGTCCCTGCCTATGGCAGGGGATTGGTACTGGATGATCCTTGAGGTCCCTTCCAGCCTTACCATTCTATGATTCTATGACAGAATTATTTCCATTTTCTCTATTATTTCTGCTCTTGCTCTTATTTTAAGAGAAGAAATCCAGGCAGTTGGTTAGTGGCAAAGTTTCCTCCCAGCCTAGAATGTTACATTCAAAGAAACTCTTTTTCTTTCTGTGATTTTCACCTGAATCCTCACCATCACCACCATCTGACCATGTCATAATACCACAATATAATCATAGAATCATAGAATGGTAAGGTTGGAAAGGACCTCAAGGATCATCCAGTTCCAACCCCCTGCCATAGGCAGGGACACCTCCCACTAGCACAGGTCACTCAAGGCCTCCTCCAACCTGGTCCTGAACACCTCCAGGGAGGGAGCAGCCACAACCTCTCTGGGCAACCTGTGCCAGTGTCTCACCACCTTCACTCCAAACAACTTCCTCCTAACATCCACTTTCAATCTCCCCTCTGCCACTTCAAAACCATTGCCCCTTGTCCTGTCATTTCCAGACCTTGTCAATAGTCCCTCCCCAGCCTTCCTGTAGTCTCTCTTCAGATCCTGCAAGGCCACTCCAAGCTCTCCTGGAAGCCTTCTCTTCTGCAGGCTGCAGAGCCCCAACTCTCTCAGCCTGTCCTCACAGCAGAGCTGCTGCAGCCCTCTGAGCATCTTCATGACCTCCTCTGGACCCACTCCATCAGTTCCATGTCCTTCCTGTGCTGGGGGCTCCAGAACTGCACACAGTACACAGTACTGTGCAGGGTCAATAAATTGCATCAATAAAATCAAGTAACAGCAACAACCCCATAATAATGCAATAACAACAGCAGCAGAGATCTCAACACCTCTAATGACCTTTCTCTAGGTCTCCATAACTCCTGACCACCACTCGATGCCTCTCACCAAACTTTTGTTTTATCCTTTGCTTCCCACTTCAAGGTTGCTGCAGCTCCTGGTTGTGCAGCGTCACAGCAGAGCTCCTGCCAGCCATGCCCCTGTGCAATGAGGGGAGGGTGGCACGAATGGGACACAAATCTGTGGGTAGAGGACAAGTAATTGTTGCTTCTTTATGGCCACTTGTACCTTCTTGAGGTCTCCAATTTTCCTCTCTATGAATTATTTGCCTTGGTTGATGAGCATAATCCTATGAGTAGTTATTCATAGGCATAATTCTTTTGTACTGGGTACAACATGAAGGTTAGTTAAACCTTCCCTCTCCCTTGGCTTGCTGCATGCCCTTATTTCTTCATGCTGAGCCAGGACTTAGACAAGCCTTTAGCAGGGTAGCAGATGTCCCAGGTACATAGGTAACTGCTGAATTGCCCTAAAGTTAGAGTGAGAGGAAGGGAGAGCCAAGTATCCAGAGCAGCATATCCTCCAGGTTCAGCTGGCAGACAGGTTCAGATGGCAGACATTGTTTCCCCTCCTACTTAGCTATATTTATTTTGTCAGTGGATTTTCTCCTTTCCTGAGTCTAGCTGGTCCTTGCATGCCAAGGAAATGTGTGAAGGAGTCTCTGCTACCCAGGGAAGGGCACAGTCCTTGTGCACAGGGAGGAAGCAGAAAGGAATGCAGACAGCTAAGCTATATGGATTTGAATCGCAGACTTTGAGTCATCATACCTTGAGTACAGGGAAGAGAGACATGGAGGTGCTGGAACAGGACCAGAGAAGGGCAGCAAAGCTGGTGAAGGGTCTGGTGCAAAAGTCTTATGAGAAGCAGCTGAGGGAAGTGGGGATGGTTAGCCTGGGAAAAAGAAGAGGCTGAGGGGAGACCTTCTGGCTCTGAATGACTCCCCAAAAGGAGGGGAGTGGTTAGCCTGGGAAAAAGAAGAGGCTTAGGGGAGAACTTCTGGCTCTGAATGACTCCCCAAAATGGGAGAGGTCGTTAGTCTGGGAAAAAGAAAAAAGAGGCTGAGGGGAGACCTTCTGGCCTTGAATAAATCCCCAAAAGGAGGGGGGTGGTTAGCCTGGGGAAAAAAAAAGAGGCTGAGGGGAGATCTTCTGACTCTGAATAAGTCCCTGAAAGGAGGTTGGAGTGAAGTGGGGCTTGGTCTCTTCTCGGAAGTCACAGTGGACAGGACAAGAGGAGATGGCATTAACTTATGACTTAAGGAGGTTTGAGTTGGATATTAGGAGAAAACTTCTATACCAAAAGGGTTCTCAGGGAACAGGCTGCCCAGGGAAATGTTTGAATCACCATCCCTGGATGTATTTAAAAGCTGTCTACTTATGGTGCTCAAGGATATGGTATGATAGTGGCCCTGGCAGAGTCAGATGGAGGCTGAACTTAATGATCTTGAAGCTCCTGTCCACCCATAATGATTCAACCCAACACCACCATGGCTACTAAACCAAGTCTCAAGGTACTACATCTACATGTTTCCTGAAGGGCACCAGGGGTGGTGACACAATTGCCTCCCTGTTCCAATTCCTCTTTCAGTAAAGAGATATTTCCTAATATCCAATCTAAACCTCCTTTGGTGCAACTTGAGGCCATTTTCTCTTGAAGGAGGGTTGGAGAGAGGCTCTCACCTTTCTGTGTGTCATGCCAAAGATGGAGACTGCTTCCACTCCAGGTCCCTGGCACAGGTGTTCCCAGCAACCAAATCAGCATATCCTGACACTGTGGGGCTAGTAATGGCTTTGGGTCACTCTCTTGGTCCCAGTGCAGTCTCTTTATGGTTATTTCAGTCCAACACAACTTCCCAACCTCAACTCACATTATCACATCTTGGAGGAACGCCGAGACGTCACAGTGCGGCAGCTTCGCCTTGCAAGCGGCAGTGTCAAACTGCTCAGTCCCTAGGCAAGGAGGTGTCAGATGTATTTCCAGCCTGTCTCCAGCAGATTATAGCAGGTTGTAAAGTTAGGGTGATACTTCCAGAATATGAAGAGAGAAGAGGAGGTTTCCAGCCACCTCCCCAGGCTCTCTTGTGTAACCAAGCCTGGGGACAGAACTGGAGCACTGGCCACTTGCCATGGAAGGGTTTTATTTCAGTCTCCTCAAGTTCCATATGTTAAAATACACATTTTTCTTTCTTTTTTTCCCCCCTTTTTTCCCCCTGAAGGTAATCTCTCTCTGACAGAAACCAGTCCCTCCATAAAATAAAAACTTTGGTTAATTTTAGGGCTAGCTCCCCCCATTTTTTTTGGTGGGTGTAAGGAGTGAAAGAGCCTTTCTGCACCAAGGCTTTCTCGCTCTCTTTGTACCAGCGCGGCCGAGGGAAGAGCCTGACTTCAACAGAAGAGATAAAAATAAAACCAGCAATGGACAAAGCCAATTATGTTCCCCATTGCCTAGGGATGGGCAACCTAATTTGCAGCTGACAGTGATTTGATGGACTGAGCCATCCTTTTTCTGATCCAGCGTTTGGAGTAATTTTTATTGTAAACCAATCATTACGATGTAGGACTCTCAGTACCATCAGTGTCACCATGACAAATTCCCACATCAGTGTTAGTGTTGCTGCTAGGATTTTTCCTCTCATCTTTCACTGCCTGGCACATTCTGGGAGGTGCTGGACATGGTACACCGATGCCTTGTCTTCGGTGCCAGCCCTGGGCAGAACAGCTAACGGGTTGTGTGAGAGGGGTGGTGCCAAACACAATGGTACCAACACTGGGGGACATATTTCCAATCTCTGTGCTGTAATTTTGGCAGGGATGCTAAATTTAATCCTACAGCTCAGAATGTACATGGAGCACGTTAAGCTGGGACTCAAACAGTGGACATTTTCTCTTCCATCTTCATCATCTCTGGTTTTGCTCCTTCGTGTGGTTTGTAGGTCATAAAATGATTCCCTCCTCAAGAATACTGTGCAAGTTCTTGTCCAACATCTATGCAATCCAGTAAGTCCTCAACCTTAGTGTTCCTTTTGTTCCCTGAATGGACACAGAGGCACAGCTTCTGCCCAGACGTTGTTGGGCAGAGCATCACTTCATTAGAAGCAGCTGGAATTGATTTTCACCAGAACTTGAGCAGTTTCTGTTTTAAGAAGCCAAATCACTGCTCTTTTGGAGTCTCTGTTTATCAGGGAAAAGAGAAAAAAAAAAAGGGGGATACACAGAATCATGGAATCACAGAATGGTTGGAGGCAGAAGGGACCTCCAAAGCTCATCCAGTCCAGCCCCCCTGCAGTCAGCAGGCACATCTTCCACTGGATCAGGTTGCTCAGAGCCTTATCAAGCCTCACCTTGAGTATCCCCAGGGATGAGGACTCAAATACCTCACTGGGCAACCTGCTGCTCTTGCAGATGATGTGCCCTACATTCCCCTTCTCAGTGTAGACCCAGGAGGCTCCATCTAAAAGCCCTTGGCCCCTCTTTCTGCCTAGCTGTGAAATCTGCAGTTTCATTCCACCAGAGCCTTCAGTGAAGCCTGAGGAACAAGTGGCAGGCAGACACCTACAGCTGCAGACAGGAGGTATGAAAACCTATCATTTTTGTTAGATCCCCACCACTGTGCTTTTTGGACAGTCTAGTCAATACCTCTACCCCTCCCAAAGTTTTGAGTTAAAAGAGCAATTTAGAGGATGTAAGAGCAAGGTGATGAGATCTGCAAGGGCTCTGGGTGCTGGGGTGTCCTCTACCCCTTGCACTCTTCAGCTGCACAGTCCCACGTGTGCCAAAACTGCAGGCCTGTGAGGAGCAAACTGTTTCCTACTCCTATGCTTTGAGGATGATTACTTTGATTTCCTAAATACACATATTGACCAAATTTATGTCTAGGTTGATTTTGTTAGGTCAAAAAATTGGAAGTGAAGATGGAGAAATGCATTTAAGCACTTCAGCAGAATTTGAAGGCCCCCAGCAGGGGATTTTGATGCCCAATTTAAGCATCAGTTAAGTGAAGTTGGCTCTAATGGGGTTTACATTATGAAAAGAAATAGATTTTTTTTGTGCTTACTTACATAAGCCTTTCCTTCTTCAGGGCTTGATTTTAGCATCCCACCTTAGAATGCACAGTTTGGGTCCAGCAGCTTTCCCCAGGTGGGTGCACACTGTGTCCTTACAGGCAACCTTCTGGAGGCAGCAAGGTGAATTGAAGCCCAACCATGACAAGGACTCTGAGCAAGGTGCTCCAGAAGCACTTTGGTCTTCTCCAGAAGCACAGAAGCAGTGCTTCTCCAGAAGCACAGAGGTCTTTCACCTCTGGGTCCTGCCCCTACAGCAGGCATGTTCCTGGGGCTGCTGACCTTAGTTTTGGGGTGAGATTTGGTAGTGTAACTGCTGGAGAGGCGATTGGATCTGCATTGTGATGGTCCAGCTGATGGGAGCCTTCTGCAGAGTGTTGGGATGGCTGGCTGTGTGCAGGGCAGAGGGGCTGGGATGCACAGGACACATGGCTGTGACAGGACTGTGGCAGCCACCAGTGTTTCTGGGATCTCTGCGTGGATCTGGGGTGAGAACTGTGCCCTCGTCACTGCCGCTCGATGCGAAGTGCTAAGAACAGTCCTTGCAGAGCAGTTGCACCAGAGATCTGTGAGAGGAAGCAGATTGCCTCAGGCAAGACATTTAGAGGGGCTCACACTTCCCTCGATGCCTTTAAGTGCATGTTCTGGCTCTCAATGGAACGTTGCCTTTCCAGAAAGGACTTGCAGGGGGAGATACTGTGACCTGCACAGAGCTACTCTGAGCTGCACTGGGATGTGGGCACTTGGTTTGGGCATCCTCACACAGGGACACTCCCATCACTGTGCATCCTGACAGGGAAATTCCTATCACTGCATCCTGACAGGGAAATTCCTATCACTGTGCCTCCTTACACAGAGAAATTCCTATCACTGTGCATCCTCACAGGGAAATTCCCATCAATGAGAAGGTCACTGTGCATCCTCACAAGGAAATTCCCATCACTGTGCATCCTCACAGGGAAATACCCATCAATGANTCACAAGGAAATTCCCATCACTGTGCATCCTCACAGGGAAATTCCCATCAATGAGGTCACTGTGCATCCTCACAGGGAAATTCCCATCAATGAGGTCACTGTGCATCCTCACAGGGAAATTCCTATCTATGAGGAGGTCACTGTGCATCCTCACAGGGAAATTCCTATCAATGGGAATTGCTGGTATCTTCATTTCACACTAATCCTTCTCTGGGTCAAGCCAAAGGTTCCTTGTACTCAGCCTTCATCTCCCAAGGTCACAAGATCACAAAATCACAGAAACATCCAAGTTGGCACAGCCCCTCAGGATCACCAAGTCCAATCCAGAACCCTGCTCTGCAAGGTTCACCTTAACCCATACCCCCAAGCACCACATCCAAATGACCCTTAAACACATCCAGGGTTGGTGACTCCACCACCTCCCTGGGCAACTCATCCCAGTGCCTGAGCACTCTTCCTGGGAAGATTTTTTTTTCCTAGTATCCAGTCTAACCCTACCTCGTTGGTGTCACTTTCTGATTGATGTTCCAGGATCTGAAGGGGGCTGCAGGAAGGCTGGGGAGGGACTATTGCCAAGGTCCGGGAATGGCAGGACAAGGGGAATGGGTTTGAAGTGGCAGAGGGGAGATTGAAAGTGGATGTGAGGAGGAAGTTGTTTGCAGTGAGGGTGGTGAGACACTGGCACAGGTTGCCCAGGGAGGTTGTGGCTGCTCCCTCCCTGGAGGGGTTCAGGACCAGGTTGGAGGAGGCCTTGAGTGACCTGTGCTAGTGGGAGGTGTCCCTGCCTGTGGCAGGGGGGTGGAACTGGATGATCCTTGAGGTCCCTTCCAACCTTCCCATTCTAGGATTCTATGATAGGGTGAGCTGGGAGGGTTACATTTTCCTGTTGGTTTTAGTCTTTCCTCTTAACACTTCCTGCATCATCCTGGAGAGAATTTTGTGAAAATTTAATGGGAAACCTTAAAATTCCATATGAGCAGAGACTCCTGGTGTCTGCACTGGGATTATTGCCACCAACCTGGAAGATAATTAATTAAACTGAAAGTCGGAGGAAAGAGGGCAGAATTTTTCCATGTCTAGCAGGACATAATTCAACAAAACTATTTAAATGGATTTTAAGCTCCTATAAGATGCCAAAAAAATAAAAAAAAAGTAAGTTATTTATTTCTCCTGTTTGGAATTTACTTGGCATCTCTCTAGAAAGAAATAGAAGGTCAATAAGTTGTTTTTTTTTTTTTCCCAAAAAAAACAGCTGAAAAGGAGCCACATGCCTTAGATGTGCAGGAATAATAGGAGAGAGCACCAAGTTATCAAAGAACTTTCCACAAGACAGGTCAGAAGCCAAGTGGTAAATCCTAGGAATCTTTCAAAGGTACTAGGATTAGCTCACAACCCCCCAAAATCCTTCCTGCATGGCACTAAGATTATTTATAGCTTTCAGAGTGAGGTAGTGTCAGGGTTGATAAAATCATAACACTTCTGAGTGCTAGCTAAAGGTTTCTGTTGAATTAGAGCATCCCAAGCCAGCCTGGGGAGGTGTAGACATCTCCAGGTGATTGCAGCACCGATGAGGAGCAGGACAAATGTGGGAAGGATGGAGCAGGGCAGATGTGGAAAGGGTAGAACAGGACAGATATGGAAAGGACAGAGCAGGGCAGATGTGGAAAGGACAGAGCAGGGCAGATGTGGAAAGGATGGAGCAGGACAGATATGGAAAGGACAGAGCAGGGCAGATGTGGAAAGGACAGAGCAGAGCAGATATGGAAAGGACAGAGCAGATATGGAAAAGATGGAGCAGGGCAGATGTGGAAAGAATGGAGCAGCAAAGTGTGGCAGGCAGTCAGGCAGCAGTCAGAAGCTGCTGCTGGAAGGGACCTCCTGCCCAGGACCTCGAGCCCCATCCATCAGCTCACACAGCTTCTCTTTGTAGGTCTGCTATAGCTGCACACCTGTAATCTTTTTTCATGTGTAGAAGAGAGGTTTTCATTTGAAGTAAATCCTGTTCTGTGTAGGATACATTCCCCATCAGGTGCTCTTTCAGTACTGCCCAGTCCTCACCTGCTTCTCCTCTAGGGCCAGAGGACTTGACCTCTATTTCTGCTCTCTCCTTTGTTTTCTTTTGCTTCCCCTCCCATCACACCACAGTGTGCTCACCACAGGTTCCCCTCAAGGCCCAACATCACCTCTACTTCAGTCCCTGGCTCACCTTGTGATACCTCAGACTGCATCCCTCAAATCTTTTTCCATATTTAACTGATACAGATGTAGCTCAGCCTCAGATCCTCAACCTGTGGGACTGCCTTCTTTGTGTGTGTATTGGTCTGACTTAAGCTTCCCAGAGACTCAAATCTAATAGAACAATACAATGATAGGATGCCTTCCCCTCTCCCCCCTTTGGAAAGAAAGGAATTGGATGTAGAGAGTGAAAAAGGGGGTAAAACACCCCCAAAAATAGTCTTGCCTTGAACTGGAAGTTGAAATAAAAACTTTAACAATAAATAAAAGGTATTTAAGGTAGGGGAGTTACAAAAAGGTATAGGGAAGGGAAATGAGACATATATATGTATATGTACACAACCAGATTGATGGCAATGGGTGGAGATAGATTCAGGAAGTGGTGGCCTCAGTGTGTGGTAGGATTGCCACATGGCAAAAGAGGAGCAGCAGGAACAAGGATGGTGCTATCAGGCAGGCAGGGAGGCAGGTAAAAGAGCAAAGAGAAACAGGAAGCTCCTCTGGTTTTTATGGGGGTCTAGACAGACAGTGGGAGTGGGCTAACTCCTAACACCTGGGGTCAGGTTCAGACCACCGCTAGGGAGGAGTCAGGAGGACCTGGGGTCAGGCTCAGACTGACCCCAGGAGGGTTAACTCTTTACAGTGTGTTATGTTTGCCCCCCTGGTTGGGGTTGTAATGGAGGGGTAATTA
>VWYK01033660.1:908-15956 GCA_013399775.1 Semnornis frantzii | reverse complement strand
GGGGGGGGGCGGAAATCTTTTCTCTTTCCCTCTGTTGACTTCCAAGGCTTATTGCAGGGAGGGCAAACTCCAACCACCACTGACAGATGCTCGTTCACGTGGGTCAGCACTCCAGAAAAGGCAGATTCACTCACATCCGATCGTGATGTCTTCTCCTTTGCAGCGCACTTCATTGCCAGAAACGTCTCAACCAAAACATGCCATTGATCTTTTCATCTCCTGAGCAGCAGGGTGCTTCTTAGCTTTCATTATGCATACTGTGACTTCTAAATAACAGCTCGTTGTTGTGTTTTTTTCTTTATTCTGAGCACTCCTTGGGATCTTTTTAACTTCTCCCCCCCCCCTTTACCCTTTCCTTGTAGATTTAATGACAGCATTTTGTTATCTTGTAACCAAATTATTCAATAAACCTTGTGCCTTAAAGGATTAAAATTGATCAGAATGAACGAGTGGAAGTTGTAATGGTTTCAGTGCAAATTATTTGATTACTACAGTTTTGATAAAATTAAATGGGGGATCAAATTAAGCAGTGATTGAATCAAGTGGAAGTCGCTGCTTGCGTCAAATAAATGTGGGAAAGCTTTGGGAGGGCTTTATGGGGAGGTTTAGAAACCCTACCTGAGGTGAATTTAACAGCCCAGGGAAATGGGCATGTGCAGGATTTGCTGCATAGTTGCAGCAAGGTGACTGTGCTGGGATGGTGAAATGCTCTTGTGGGATGATCAGGGGCTGTGGTGGGATGGTGAAGTGCTCTGAGGGGATGTGAGGGATTGTGGTGGGATGTGAGGGGCTGTGGTGGGATGGTGAGGGGCTGTGGTAGGATGGTGTAGTGCTCTGATGGGATGTGAGGGGCTATGGTGGGATGGTGTAGTGCTCTGATGGGATGTGAGGGGCTGTGGTGAGATGGTGTAGTGCTCTGATGGGATGTGAGGAGCTGTGGTGGGATGGTGTAGTGCTCTGATGGGATGTGAGGGGCTGTGGTGGGATGGTTAGTGCTCTGATGGGATGTGAGGAGCTGTGGTGGGATGGTGTAGTGCTCTGATGGGATGTGAGGGGCTGTGGTGGGATGGTGTAGTGCTCTGATGGGATATGAGGGGCTGTGGTGGGGTGGTGAAGGGCTGTGGTAGGATGGTGAGGGGCCACAGTGTGATAATGAGGTGCTGTGATAATGAGGTGTTGTGATCACCCTCCCCACAGCAGGGAGGGGCTGGGTGCCTGCAGGGCTCATCCTTTGACCATATGGCTCAGGAAAAGGCTCAGCACGTAGCTGAGTAAAGGTGAGACAAACCAAAAGCTCCTTGCATTTTTAAAACTTCAAAACATCCAGAAGAATTGAACTGCGTCTGCAAATCACCATGGAAGTAGTTTTGTTAGCAGCAATAAAACAGCAAAAAGCTAAAACCGCTAAACACAACAGGGACCTTTTCCCTGGGGCAGGGTTCCAAGGCAGGCTGACTTCTGCCCCAAAGAGCCACTTCTGTTGCATCTCAGTGCTCTGAAACACAGATGCAACCCTGCACCCCAAGCCAACCCCACGTGCCTCTGCAGACTGCAAACCCAAGGAAGCCTCATCCACACATGGGGGCTCCATCTGCTCAGATGGAGACATCTCTCCTCCACCCACTCACCCACGCAGGACCTTCACCTCAATGTACAAGCCTTTGCTATACACACAGAGTATCTAGCACAGATGCCTGGTGGTTCTGCCCTGGAGGGATTCAGAATTGCCAGAGATGAATGGAAAGATGGAGGAGGAGCCCAACCACATCCCCAAGATGCTGCAGGGGATCCATAAAAGGGAGAAATAAGAAGCATGTGAGCATATGGAGTGCAGGTGCAGTGGCAATCAGAAGAACTTCAGTTTCTTTGTTCCTAACTTGGAGAGAGCTGCAATTCCTCCTTTGGTGAGGACAGGCAGCGTTATTGTTGCCAAAGGTTTCTTTAGATGCATCAAGTCTCTATTCAGCTTTGCACTCCAGAGCTCAATGTGTTTAGCAAGAGTTACCAGCTGGATTTCCTCTCTCGCAACCCACATGGTGAGAACATCCTCTCTCCTTTGTGCTGGCAGTAATAATAGAGCTCCTCTGTGGACTGAGGAAATTCTTCGATGTGCAGCACCGATACAAGCTGCTAATGGCCTCTTTTGTTACGTATATAGCAGCTTTCAAAGCTTCTCAAAGACTCCGCAGCCTCCTGCATACGCGGAAGAGTTTGGAGCCACTGTGAGATGCTAAGGAATCTCATTAAGCAGTAGGGACCCAAGTTCTCAGCCGAAAAAAAGACCATTTGGTTTCACTGACAGAGTAATTCGTGCTTGTAAAGAGCCTGCTTCACTTACTTAGAACACAAAAAGTTCCACCTAAACTTAAGGAAAATCTTCATCACTTCTCAGCTGAGCAGTGGGCCAGTGTTTGTGGAGTCTCCTGTGCAGACATCCCAAGCCCATCTGGACATTGTGATCCTGGGCACCCTGCTCAGGGTGATCCTGCTTTACAGCAGGGCCTGGACTGGATGATCCCCAGAGGCCCTTTCCAACCTCCATCATGCTGGGATTCAGGGTTTTAACCTTCACAAAGCATCTGGGCTGGGCTGATGCACACAGGAGTGAAGTGACTTGCTGAAACTTACTGGGTCAGAGTCAGAAACAAGCCCTGGAGTTGCCCACTCCTGCATCCTTAGCTGCTGATGCTCCTTCTTCCCTACTGCTGAACAATGTAGCCAAAGGAAACACTTAGCTCTGGGAATGCTTCACTTCATCACCTGAGCTTCAGAGTTTCTTGGCTTTCATTCAAAAGCTTCATCTTAGCTATTTGAGTCTTGGTTAATATAATTGAGCAAGACTCAAAAAGTCTTTTTTCTGAGCTTTCTTTAAATCCCTAATTCATTCCATAATTGTATTGTGCAGTCTTTAAAGAGCCTGGGAAATTGTCTGGCAGTTGAGTTCCCTTTTAGCATTGACTTTCCATTTATGAATTGTTACAGTAAAAGTGTGACAATTGCCTGCTTTGTAGCAAAGGCTGTATTTAAAGATTTTTTTTCCCCCCCTCAATGTCTTTGTTTGTACCAAAACTCTCATACAGTTAAAAAAAGAAAATCGATATTTTCCCCAGAAGCAGAAGGTTTTCATTTGTGGAAAGAATTATTTGCAAAGACAAACTCTTGAGGATCAGAAGGGTTGGGGAAAACAAATCCTCCTCCTGCAAACCCTCAGTGTTTCAGGTATTTTTTTCTGGTGAGCTGTTTGCTGAGTGGTGTTAAGTCTGCAGCCCAGGACACAGTGCATGTCAGTGCAGCAGCACTTCATCTCCAGGGGACTTTGCACACTGTTGGAGCTGATGCCTCTAACAGCTTTCCAAAGCTAGTGGAAAAATTTCCACTCACCCTGCTTCAAGAGGAGGTGGTTTGGAATTCCAAGACTAGATACTCAAAGGGCTTCTAGAGTAGGAGGACTTGGATGGGTGGTTAATGGGATTTCTTACAGCATCAGTGGGGTTAAAGTGGTTACGGCTGTCAGAGAACACCAAGAGGATCCTTTGGGTCCTTAGGGGTTCTGCAGCCTGGAGAAGAGAAGGTTTCCAGGAGACCTTAGAGTAGCCTTCCAGGATCTGAAGGGGGCTATAGGAGGGCTGGGGAGGGACTATTGACAAGGGCTTGGAATTCCAGGACAAGGGGCAATGGGTTTGAAGTGGCAGAGGGGAGATTGAAAGTGGATGTTAGGAGGAAGTTGTTTGCAGTGAGGGTGGTGAGACACTGGCACAGGTTGCCCAGGGAGGTTGAGCAGCACAGAAGCACAGAATGTGATCTTTGATCTTTGATCACATTCTGTGCTTCTGTGCTCCACAACCTCCCTGGAGGTGTTCAAGGCCAGGTTGGAGGAGGCCTTGAGTGACCTGTGCTAGTGGGAGGTATCCCTGCCTATGGCAGGGGCTTGGAACTGGCTGAGCTTTGAGGTCCCTTCCAACCTTACCATTCTATGGTTCTATGATTGCTTTACAGCTATATTGTGGTGTTGGTCTCTTCTCTCTACTATCAGGTGATAGGACAAGAGGAAATGGCCTCAAGTTGCACCAGGGGAAGTCTAGGCTGAACATTAGGAAACAATTCTTTCCTGAAAGAGTGGTCAGGCATTAGGCTGCACAGGGAGGTAGTGGAATCACCATGCCTTGAGGTGTTCAAAAGAACTGCAGACATGATTATTTGGGACCTGGCTTACTGGGCATGGTGGTGGTGGATTGATGATTTGATCTGATGATCTTAGAACTCTTTTCCACCTGAAACAATTCTATGATTCTGTGATTACTCTGGTCCTGGGAAGGAGGATTTAGACTGTGTCCAGGTTGATTTTCTTCTTGGAAGTCTTAGGGTTTATGTTGGCTCACTATGAAAAAGACATCTTGTGTGACACTAGATCTAAAGGAATTCTATATTCAAGGTTGTTTGGATGCTCAAAGAGAATGGCCTGGCCTCACTTGTGCTGTCACCCAGCACAGCTCTGTCTGATTGTCCTCTCCATTAAAACTGGTGTGCTTGCATCACTGTAAACCCACCAGGTCCAAGGTGTCTGCTCAGCACCATGACAGACAGAGGCATGCAGCACGAGCAGCATGCAGAGGAACAAAGCTGTGCATGGAAAGGCTTAGTACTGGCTGCTCTCTAGTGTAAAAAATACCACCCCAATATCCCCAATCCTGTGCTAAATCTGCATGAAAGAGGGGAAAAGTAAGAAGGAGAAAGAAGGAGAAGGAGAAGGAGAAGGAGAAGGAGAAGGAGAAGGAGAAGGAGAAGGAGAAGGAGAAGGAGAAGGAGAAGGAGAAGGAGAAGTGTCTCACCATCCTCTCTGCAAAGAGCTTTCTCCTAACATTCAGTCTAAATCTCCCCTCTGCCACTTCAAACCCATTGCTCCTTGTCCTGTCATTGCAAGCCCTTGTCCAATAGTCCCTCCACAGCCTTCCTGTAGCCCCCTTCAGATACTGGAAGGCTACTCTAAGGTCTCCTGGCTGCACAGCCCCAACTCTCTCAGCCTGTCCTCACAGCAGAGCTGCTGCAGCCCTCTGAGGACCTTTGTGTCCTCCTCTGGACCCACTCCAACAGTTCCATGTCCTTCCTGTGCTGGGGGCTCCAGAACTGCACACAGGACTCCAGATGGGGTTTAGTGTCAGATGCCAGAGAATATTCCCTCATTGCCTGATAAGTGAGGTGAGAGCAGATCCAGATTCATGGTCTCTGCCAGGTCTCTGGAGACATGACCCCTTCCAGCAGTCAGCTGGTATGCTCAGAGCAAATTTTCTCCCTTCCTTATCATGAATATGAGAAGGACAATTAAAATGGAGAGAAGTGTTGATGGAGGTGAACTGATTAAACCATCCAGACCAACTAAGCATCTCTCATAGCTCATCTCCCTGCAATATGCCTGCCTGCAGTTGTGAAATGCTCTGAAACAATGCCAGCCTTTCCACTTTCTGCTGGGGAGGAATATTAGTGCAGAGACTCTTCTCTGCTCCAGCCACCCCCTGAGAAATGGTTGAGAAACCCAAAAGGAGGAGATTTGTCTTCAGTGGTTTCCATCTCAAGAAATCATCTCAGGAGGAGCTCTGTCTTAAGTGGAAGTGCTGACGGAGAGGGCTGGGGACGTAGGACATCCTTTGATTTGTGGTTTTCAGCACCTAGCTGGGACATAACAATCTACCACATTCTGGTTCACCTCATTTTCAATAGAAATGGGGGGGGGAAAAAAAAAAAAAAAGGTAAATTATCCTCCCCCTGACTGTGGAGGCAGCATTGTTAGTGTGTGTCAATCAGAAAAGCACATTCTGATACATCAACATTTGGCCGCCGCAAAAAAAAACAACCCTCTTTGTCTAAATGTGCTTCGCCAAATTAGCACTTCTCTCATCCAGGGGCTGGAATTAGCAGGGTTTTTTAACCACTTGGGATAATTTCAGCCTTTATTAAGCCCACTGCCACATTTCCTGGACACATGAACCTTTGCAAGACAAAGCAGGAAGGGCAATGGCGTGTTGAAATGAGCATTTGGCAACGGCATCCGCGGTTGATGTTAGCAGGATGTAGCTGATGAAAAATCCAAAGGCTCGGGTTGGTTTTGCTTTTTTAATTTTTTCTTTATTTCTTTTCCTCCCCAGTAAATAAATTAGCATCTAATTAAAGCCCCTCTTCAGCTAGCTTTCCAAACTCCCATGCCAAGCATCCATTTGTTATCAGCTAAATGCCGTTCCTTAGATATTAGAGGGCAAGAGAGGTCTGTGCTTGGGAGTGATGGAAGAAAGCAACAACTGCTTTTGTAGTTGGAGCTTGGGAGAGGGAGGAATGTGGGAGCTGACAAGCTGCAGCCTAGGAAGGGAATTCAGCTCTTCTGAGGTGAATTTTGTTACTTCAGAGCATATTATTTCAGAGTGCAGATTTTAATGAGAAAAAACCAACAACTTCCCAGTCTCTCTTCTTTCAGATGATTCATTGAAGAAATATCTAAATTAAAACTGCAAGAGGAAGCTTAAAAGAGCACAGAATCATAGAACCATAGAATGGTAAGGTTGGAAGGGACCTCAAGGATCAGCCAGTTCCAACCCCCTGCCATAGGCAGGGACACCTCCCACTAGCACAGGGCACTCAAGGCCTCCTCCAACCTGGCCTTGAACACCTCCAGGGAGGGAGCAGCCACAACCTCCCTGGGCAACCTGTGCCAGTGTCTCACCACCCTCACTGTAAAGAACTTCCTCCTAACATCCAGTCTAAATCTCCCCTCTGCCACTTCAAACCCATTCCCCTTGTCCTGGCATTCCGAGCCCTTGTCAATAGTCCCTGCCCAGCCTTCCTGTAGCCCCCTTCAGATCCTGGAAGGCTACTCCAAGGTCTCCTGAAGCCTTCTGTTCTGCAGGCTGCAGAGCCCCAACTCTCTCAGCCTGTCCTCACAGCAGAGCTGCTGCAGCCCTCTGAGCATCTCCATGGCCTCCTCTGGACCCACTCCAACACTTCCATGCTCTTCAAGTGAGAAGTGAGAGAATAAACTAAGGAACCTGAAATAGGTATCTAACAGCATTGGGGACCTGTTCTACAGGATAGGGGCACTGTCCCTTTTCTCAGATAGGCACATCCTGGTGTGGGGACACAAATCCTGGATAAACAGGAAGAGAGCCAAGTGCTGAATCCTGTGTGTAGAGCTGGAGTGCTAACAGCATATTGAGCAGGAGCTCCATCTCCACACAGTGCCACTTTTAACTCAGGCAGGTTTGCCTGGCACGTTTTATTTCTGGTAGCTGCTATCTCAGGCAGCTCTGACAGTGTGATTTGGTGTGACACAGCTGTCACTCTCAGTTGGTGGCATGGATGGGTAGCACTGGGTGCCCTGTGTGGGCTCACTTGGCATCTGCTTGTGGATGTGGTCGGATCCTGCATCCCTGAAGGGTCCCCTTGAACCACCAGACAGTGTGACACAAGGCACACATTTGGGTGAAGTGACCCTCCCCTTGACCTGTAACCAGCAGCAATATGATCTGATGGAGATCCTGGTGATGACACATTATAATCCCTCATTAACTTAATGAAGAACCAAAGGAAAGATTAACAACCTGCAAACTAATAGCTTCCATTTAAAACATTCTGAGAAATACCTCCCGAAGCCTCCTGTTCTCACACCAAAAACCCCCTCCAGCTATGGGTCACTACGGATTCTATGCATCTTAAGGTGAGAGGAAATGGCCTCGAGTTGCACCAGAGGAGATTTATAATGGATATTGGGAAAATTTTCTTTACTCAAAGTGTGGTCCTGCCCTGGAACAGGTTGCTCAGGGAGGTGGTCAAGTCACCAACTCTGGAAGTGTCCAAAAAAATGTGAGATGTGTCACTTTGGAACATGATTTAGCAGGCATGGTGGTGTTGAGTTGATGGTTGGATTCAATGAGCTTAGGGGGCTTTTCTAATGTTAGCCACAGAATCACACAGGAACATCCAGGCTGGCAAAGCCCCTCAGGAGCATCAAGTCCAACCTAGAACCCTGCTCTACAAAACTCACCTTCAACCATATCTCTGAGCACCACATCCAATCCACTCAAACACATGCAGGGTTGGTGACTCCACCACCTCCCTGGGCAGCTCATTCCAACCCCTGACCACTCTCTCCATGAAAAACATTTTCCTAATGTCCAATCTAACCCTCTCCAACCTCAGTTTGAGGCCATTCCCCCTTGTTCTGTCTCCACTTACCTGTGGGCAGAGCCCAGCAGCAGCCTCTCCACTATGTCCCTTCAGGTAGCTGTAGACAGCAGTGAGCTCTCCCCTCAGCCTCCTCTTCCTCACACTAACCATCCCCAGCTCCCTCAGTCCCTCTTCATGACCACCATTTCAGGTTTGGTATTGGTAGACATTTGTATTAGAAGTTAGATGCTTGTATCAAAAGTTAGGTTTTTGTATCAAAAGTTGGGTGTTTGTATCAGAAATTAGATGTTTGTGTCAGTAGTTAGATGTTTCTTTAGATGTTTCTATCAGGAGTTAGATATTTCCACCCAGAGTTAGATGTTTCTATCAGGAGTTAGATGTTTCCACCAAGAGTTAGATGTTTCCACCAGGAGTTAGATGTTTCCACTAAGAATTAAATGTTTCTATCAGAAGTTAGATGTTTCCACTAAGAGTTAGATGTTTCTATCAGGAGTTAGATGTTTCCACCAAGATTTATATGTTTCCACCAAGAGTTAGATGTTTCCACCAGGAGTTAGATGTTTCCACTAAGAATTAAATGTTTCTATCAGAAGTTAGATGTTTCAACTAAGAGTTAGATGTTTCTATCAGAAATTAGATGTTTCCACCAAGAGTTAGATCTTTCCACCAAGAGTTAGATGTTTCCACTAAGAGTTAGATGTTTCCACTAAGAGTTAGATGTTTCTATCAGGAGTTAGATGTTTCCACCAGGAGTTAGATGTTTCTATCAGAAGTTAGATCTTTCCACCAGGAGTTAGATGTTTCTATCAGAAGTTAAATGTTTCCACCCAGAGTTAGATGTTTCTATCAGAAGTTAGATATTTCCACCAAGAGTTAGATGTTTCCACCAAGAGTGAGATGTTTCTATCAGAAGTTAACTATTTCCACCAAGAGTGAGATGTTTCTATTAGGAGTTAGATGTTTATACTAGGAGTTAGATGTTTCCACCAAGATTTAGATGTTACCACCAAGATTTAGATGTTTCCACCAAGAGTTAGATGTTTCCACCAGGAGTTAGATGTTTCTATCAGGAGTTAGATCTTTCCACCAGGAGTTAGATGTTTCTATCAGAAGTTAAATGTTTCCACCCAGAGTTAGATGTTTCTATCAGAAGTTAGATATTTCCACCAAGAGTTAGATGTTTCCACCAAGAGTGAGATGTTTCTATCAGAAGTTAACTATTTCCACCAAGAGTGAGATGTTTCTATTAGGAGTTAGATGTTTATACTAGGAGTTAGATGTTTCCACCAAGATTTAGATGTTACCACCAAGATTTAGATGTTTCCACCAAGAGTTAGATGTTTCCACCAGGAGTTAGATGTTTCTATCAGGAGTTAGATCTTTCCACCAGGAGTTAGATGTTTCTATCAGAAGGAAATGGATGTTAGCTACAGGACTCTTGGTGACTGTGCTGTACTTGTAGCTACAAGGCGCAGGTACCTGCAGCCTGCTGCAAAAAAAGAGACTTGTTCAGTGCATACAGGGTGGTGGTCTCCTCTCCTCCTGCACTGCCTGGATGCTTCTGGTGTTGTCTCCAACTGGCCAGTACCAGACATGAACTCTTCCAAAGGGCTTAATTTAGCTCTAGCACTGAGGTCAGGAGGAGGATCTGCTTAAACTCTGTTTCCATTAGTGATCTGTGTTTGCTGCAGGGCAGAGATGTTTTCCTGGTAACATGCCCTGCCTCTTCAGATCCATGGCCACCATGAAAGGATGACCACTGTGGATTAGGACATTAAGAATGAGCAACATGTAACATTTGCAAGCCTTTGTGTGGACCCACACTGATGAACTATAATGGGGATGCAGAGCAGCTAATGATCTTGAGAAGTTTAATTAATCACATACGCTGCAGGAGCTAATCAGATAGAGACCAGATGGAAATAAATTGCACACTGACATAAAAAAAAAGAAGAGAGAATCCATCACATCTCTGTGGCAAAAGCATTCCACCAGCTTCTCCATTCATAAATCTCCCTCCATGGAGAAAACATTTGTTCATAGGAAACAGCATCTGATGCAGAACAACTTAAATGGGTTCCTTGCTCGTGATGGGTTGGCAAAGATGTCAGAGTGCTGAGTAATGGTGGCATTCCTGAGCTTCACTAGATGCCAGAAGAGATCATTTAACCTCATTTCTATGCATAGTGACAATCCTGTGGCCTAAAGTGTTTTCAGATTTATGATTAGTAATAGCAAAAAGGTGTGATTCATGCAGAGGTGTTTGATGTAAAGCTTCTTATTCCTAATTGGGCACTGGGATAGTACCTAAGTAGCAAACCCCTTGGGGATCTCAGAGCTCTTTATCACCTTTCTAAATACCAGGGAACCTTCATTATAACTATGCATAAGAGAAAATCCATGTCCCAGTGGAGGTCAGTGGCAAGTGGAGTTCCTCAGGGATCAGTCCTGGGACCAGTCTTGTTTAACATCTTCCTTGGTGACATGGGCAGTGGCACTGAGTGCACCCTCAGTGAGTCTGCCAACACCACCAAGATGTGTGGTGCAGCTGGCAGCTGCAGGGCAGGGATGCCAACCAGAGGGACCTGGCAGGGGTGTGCCCAAGCCAACCTTATGAAGTTTGACAAGACCAAGTGCAAGGTCCTGCAGCTGGGTCAGGGCAATCCCAAGCACCAATATAGGCCGGGCAGTGACTGACTGGAGAGCAGCCCTGAGAAGAGGGACTTGGGGGTGCTGGTGGATGAGCTGTCACTGTGCTCTGGTAGCCCAGAGAGCAACCAGAGCCTGGGCTGCAGCAAGAGCAGTGTGGGCAGCAGGGTGAGGGAAGTGATCCTGCCCCTCTACTCTGCACTGGTGAGACCCCACCTGGAGTGCTGCATCCAGTGCTGGAGCCCCTGGGACAAGAGGGCTATAGAGGTGCTGGAAGGTGTCCAGAGAAGGGCCATGAGGATGCTCAGAGGGCTGGAGCTGCTCTCCTATGAGGAGACAGTGAGGGAGTTGGGGCTGTTCAATCTGGAGGGGAGAAGGCTCTGAGGTGACCTTGTTGTGGCCTTTCAGTATCTGAAGGGCTACAAGAAAGCTGGGGAGGGATTTTTTAGGCTGCCAGGGAGGGATAGGACTGGGGGGAATGAAGCAAAGCTAGAAATGGGTAGATTCAGACTGGATGTGAGGAGGAAGTTCTTCAGCATTGAGGGCAGTGAGAGCCTGGCAGGGTTTGCCCAGGGAGGTGGTGGAAGCCTCATCCCTGGAGGTGTTTAAGGCCAGGCTGGATGAGGCTGTGGTCAGCCTAATCTAGTGTGAGGCGTCCCTGCCCATGTCAGGGGGGCTGGAATTGGCTGCTCCTTGTGGACCCTTCCAACCCTGACTGATTCTGTGACTCTGTGATTCTGTGATTCTAAAATCTCCTCCTTTTCTCATCTTTGGAGATCAAATCTGAATGACTCTTTTGATTCCTGCTCCCAAAGTGTAAGAGAAACTCTGAAACTCAGGAAATCCTGGAAATAATGGGCAAGTGGGGAAGGTTTTAAGGTTTGCCAGTCTGTGCTGCAGAAAGTTGTGTTGTACAGCATGGGTACTTAGCTTTATCACTCAGTAAAGCTGAAGAATAAATGAATGCTTACGGGGAAAAAATGAAAGTGAACCAGCACAGGAAAAAAGTCCTCATGTTCTCACTGGGATTACACTTGATGATGATGATGATGATGGATTTGGAGGTCTTGCACATCTCACTTCAGTTAATCTAAGGCCTCCTTCCACTGCTTTAAGAGGAATATGTGGAAGGTAAAATGGGAAGGTTTTGGCCCAGAGTGGTTGCTGCCTCCCCACCCCTGGTGAGGAAGCAAAAAGTAACAGCTACAGCGATGATCTTTCCCCCTCTTCCTCCTTCAGGAAATCTTCCTTCTTAGTTTCCTGCAATTGGGTACATTGAGCTACAAGGTAAATTGATTAAATTTACCCAATTTTGCTTGCAAACAAGGATAAAGTCAATTTGTATGCTGTCAGTTGGCTTGCCTCAGCTTTGCTCCTCAGATCTAGTTATCCACAGCACTATTTAGGGCAATATTTTTGACTGAACAAAAAAAAACAACCAAACCTCAGTGAATAATGTTCTTGATTTTTTTTTTTTCCCTTTGAACATCCAGGTCTTTTCTACTCCTTCTCCCTCACCCTCTGCAGCAGTGATATTCTACTGAAGGGCAAATAATCATTCAGCTTCGAATGGCAAGTTGGAAATCTGCTTTAAATAATTTACCAGCTGGATTTCAGTTCTCACTATCTGGCTGGTGTTTAGGTTCCTACTTGTTTTGGCCAAAGGGATGTTGCCCATCACAATGTATTTTGTTTCCTCCAGCTCTGCTGCTTGTCAGTCCTCTAAATAATGTAGTAAGTGTTCACACAGTGCCTAATGCTTCTGACATCTGAGTAATCCTAATCCAGATTTTGCAGTCATTTTATGTCTACCTTTTTGCCTATTTTCTCTTCCACTGGGCACTGCAAGGGCTCCCATAGTGGGCATCTACCCAAAGAAAGTACCTCCATGGTGCAGGCTGATGTTGTGTGCTGAGGGTAGCTGTTGGTGCCTTTGTTAAACCCATGCACATCATCTTCTTTCCTGTGCTGTAAGTCATCACTGCAAGGGCTCAGCAAATCTAACATCCTGGATGTTAGGAGGAAGTTGTTTGCAGTGAGGGTGGTGAGACACTGGCACAGGTTGCCCAGGGAGGTTGTGGAGCACAGAAGCACAGAATGTGACAAAGCCAAAGTTGGTTTTGTTCCTTTGTCACAGCCTAACTGTGTGTCTGCTGCTAATGGCATTCCGCCTTGCAGCTCATAGGCTGAATGCCAATGGGAGCAAGAGAGGAACCCAGTGCGCAGTGTGTGCAGCAGGGTCAGAGGAAGCCACAGCAATGATGGGAGGGCTGGAACCCCTCTGCTGTGAGGACAGGTTGAGAGGGTTGTGTTCTTCAGCACACAGAAGACTCCAGGGAGACTTTGTGGCCTTTCAGTGCTTAAAGTGGGCAGCAGGGCAAGGGAGGGGATTCTGCCCCTTTGCTCTGCTCTCCTCAGACCACATCTGGAGTCCTGTGTGCAGTTCTGGAGCCCAACACAGGAAGGACATGGAACTGTTGGTTGATGAAGATGCTCAGAGGGCTNAGGCTGGAGGAGGCCTTGAGTGACCTGTACTAGTGGGAGGTGGCCCTGCCTATGGCAGGGGGTTGGAACTGGATGATCTTTGAGGTCCCTTCCAACCTTACCATTCTATGATTCTATGATAATCCAAAAGGATGCTTTTTTTTGCCAGTGTGGGGATGAAGTCACAGGGAGCAAGCTGCTTTGGGGATTTCTACTCAGTGTTTTAGGAGTAAACTAAAGCAAAAGGCACAGGCATGGGAATATAATAAAGTGAGATCTCTAACTGAAGAGCAGTAAACAGTTAAATCAAGTGGTGCTTGCCTGTGTTCTTCCCACACTCTCTTGGCAGTGTATGGTAGATGGATCACGACAGAGAGAAGTGTGAGCCTGCTCTGCTTGCCTGGTGACTGTCAGACTTCAGTTCTACACCCAGCACGTGGACACCCTGCAGCCAAGCATAGCCATGCCAGAGCTGGGTGCTGGGCTCTGCTGCTGGCTTCTGAGCTGGGTCTGGGGTCCTGAGAGTGGGTGTGCAAAGCTGCAGTGACCCCCAGCTGCTGCCTTCCATGGGGGGGAATGGACATGCAGGCAGCAGGATGACAGGGGAGTGGATCCTTGTTAGAGTGCTCCTTGACCTTTCTCTCTGCAGCTGAGTGAGGTCTCTTCTCCCAGGTAAGAAGCAGCTGCACAACAGGAAACAGCCTGAGGTTGCACCAGGGGAGGTTTAGGTTGGACATGAAGAAACATTTCTTTCCTGAAAAAAGCCCTGCAATAGGCTGCCCAGGGCACTGCTGAAGTCTCCATCCCTGGAGTGGTCTCGAAGCTGTGGAGATATGGTGCTGAGGGACAAGGCTCAGAGGTGACCCAGCAGTGCTGAGTTAATGCTTGAAGTGGATCAGCTTGAAGGCTTTTTCCAACCAAAATGACTGTGTGGTGCCCCAGGGCAATGCTAAAGACTTAAGACAGAGACTTTGCTATAAACCAAGCCAGCAACTAAACTTTCAAGCTGACGCACGAGGCACAGACACCACAGAAGGATCCAAAGCAGAGTTAATTAGGAAAAACCCCAACAGATGGAAAGAACAAATCACTCTGCTGTTGAAAAACACATTGGACCTGATGCTGGTTCTGCATGTTCTGTCAGGTGAGGTGGAGGTAGATGAGGATAAGAGGTGCTATAGGTGTCAGGGATAAGGCAGAGATGATGGCAGAGACTAATTTATCTGTTGGATTCTGTTTCAGGATCAAATTTGCTGAAGCTGTTTGTGATATTTCACATATGCTGAAAAGTTGCATTAGCAGAGCTGATAAAATAACAGCTTGTCTGCTTAAAATAATTATTAGTTGACAAATGGGTTGAATTTTAAATCCACAAGGAGCTTTGGTTAGCACTAATAGATGTTGATTAAGGTAGCAATTAAAATTTAGCAATCTCTCTGGGGGTCTGAACTTTAAAGCTGAAGTTTGGAGCATTCCTCAATTTACAGAGAAAACACTGCAGTTCCTCCCCAAGCTGCATGATTAAGCTGTGGCATCACCAATCTTCTGTCTGGGTTTTTGGTTTTGAGGTAGTATACACAAATTAATTGCAGCCTAAAGTTGCTCCACAGCCATGGGTAGCACCCAGCACCCAGCCCAGTCTAACATCTGCTCAACATAAAACCTCTGTAGACCTCGGTGACATTTAGCAGTGCAGGGTTTTAGCTTTCCCTTGAGCAAGTCTGCTAATATTGAGTCATTTTGTCC
>VWYK01033646.1:3158-19006 GCA_013399775.1 Semnornis frantzii | reverse complement strand
TCTTCTCCAACCTTATTGATTCTAGGATTCCTTGGAATAAGTTTGTGTGTGTTGAGCAGATTGAAGAGCTCTGGAGTTCTGGTCAGAAGCTCAGCCTATGGTGGCAGAGCTGTTGGCACATGTGAGGGTGTGAGGAGCTGTGTGGCCCTGCTGGCAGGTGGTGTGTGACTTCAGTCAGGGTGTTCCTCAGGTGCTGAGGTCCAGCTGATGCTTTGCACTGACAGGATCTCCTTGTCTGACAGTGTTAACCTTGGGGCTGGCCTGCAAAGCCACCAGGAATGTGGCAACGTGGCTTTTGTCAATGCAGAACCTCACCTGCCTTGGGGCTGTCATGAGGCTTGTCACACTTCTGTCCCCCATGGTCCTCACCATGAGTTGTGAAGCATCTCTGATGTGGTTCTGCCTCATGACTGCTTCTGGAGCCACCAGGTGACACCAAACACTGGGTGCAAGGACTCGAGGTGCTCTAGAGTGTGCTTTCCTCAGCCTGTCCTCATGCCATCCCTCCCCACCTTGTGCTGAAGGATTTAATAAGAGAGATTTAAGGCAGCTTCCTTCCAGTCTGCCTCCTCCAGGAGGCCCTGGGAGGCATGGAGAGCTGTTTGAGCCTGAGAAAAGAGGAGTGGCTGACACATGGAGAGAGGTGATTCTGCCCCTCTGCTCTGCTGTGGGGAGACCTCACCTGCAGTGCTGTGTCCAGCTCTAGGGCTCACAACACAAGAGAGTGTGCTGGTTTAGGCCTAACTGGGATATTTTAATAGAGAAAATTGTATTATAGACTGTGAAGGAAAACAATGAGGATGTCTACTTCACTCATAGGCTTGCTGAGATGTTTAAGAATAAGAACCCAAAACAAAAAGATAAGAGAGTGTCTCGAGCTGGCAGTGGGTGTCACAGGGCACAGTGTCTGGGACTAGCAGCTTCTGGCTTCTCCTCTCTGCCCAGTTAATTTCACTAACCACTTTTTCTTCTAATCCCCCCTGGCTGATCCTCAAAATTCTCCTTGTGTGTAAGGCAAACCTTGGGGTAAGGCGTGGGGGTGGGGAGAAGGTGGAAGGGTGGTTGGGAGCCCCTGCTGGGGACTCTGATTTCTGGGAGGGGAGTTGTGTTTCTGCATTACCTTTACCTTGTATATTCCTGTCTGTTGTGTATATCTCTGCTTGTATATTGTGCTGAGCTGTAAATAGAGCTTCAGTCCTTAACTTCCAGCTGGCTGAGTTCTAGTCTGGGTCATTTTATAAAGTGTGGAACTCCCAAACCATCACAGAGGGGCATGGACCTGATGGAGCTGGTCCAGAAGGGCCACCAAGATGATCAGAGGGCTGGAGAACCTCTTCTGCAAGGAGGAGAGAGTTGAGGCTGTTCAGCCTAGAGAAGAGAAGGCTCCAGGCAGACCTTAGAGCAGCCTTCCAGTACCTGAAAAGGCTACAGGAGAGCTGGGGCTGGGCTTTTGGCAAGGGCTTGGAGTGACAGGACGAGGGACAATGGCTTTGAGCTGAGAGAGGGGAGACTGAGAGTGGACATAAGGAAGAAATTCCTGAGAGGGTGGAGAGACACTGGCAGAGGTTGCCCAGGGAGGTTGTGGCTGCCCCCTGCCCAGAGGTGTTCAAGGCCAGGTTGGATGAGGCCTTGAGCAAGCTGGACTGGTGGGAGGTGTCCCTGCCCATGGCAGGGGTTGGCACTGGATGATGTCTAAGTTCCCTTCTAACCCAACCCATTCCAGGATTCTGTGATCTGAAGGTCTTTTCCAGTGAGGGAATTCCATGACTCACCTGTGTCCTGCCCTTCAGCTCCATGGCACACGAAGCCCCTGATTCATCCAAACCATCACCTCCCAGCACACTCCAGCAGGAACTTCTGTTTCCCACCCACCTTTTTTTTTGTGTCCCAAATTTCCTCCTAGTTGGAGAGAGGCTGCCAGGAGCTGCTGGCCTGTGTAGCTGCCTGACCAGACACTGTGCTTGGGCATCTTGCAGAGACTTGTGCTCATTCCCTGCTTCCTGGGGCACCAGGGAATAGCTATGCAAAGTAGTTTGCTCCCTGGCTTGTGCCTGCTGAGGTTCGTGACAGCAGGGTGAGGCAGCCGGCTTCAATCAGCCCCAAAAGTAGGGCAAGCACCTCCTGCCAGAAGCTTGGAATTTCCTTCACTGTTGCCAGTTATGTGCTGGTGAAACTAGGACACAGGTAGGGTAGTGTTTTTGTTTCTTTTTCCCCCCCTTTTTCATTGATGATTAAAGAAACTCAGAGCCTGTCAGAGCCTCTTTTTATAGCATCAGCAGGCGCGAGGATGTAAAGAGAGCGGCACCGTTGGGGAAGGTTACCTGAGGAGACAGCCAGGCCTGAAAGCTGCCTCAGACTTTTTTTTTTTTTCTTCTTCGATGTAGCAACATTTCTGGGTGTAATTGCTCCTCCTGCAGCAGGTAAACACCTTGGCTGGGGCAGACAGCAGCTGTGGACAGGAGCTGCCAAGCCCGAAGCCGTGCGCCGCTGGCATTGGGGCTGACGAATTCATCTTCCCGTCGAGCGATGACTCTGCAGCTCTGCTTGCAGAGGGAAGGAGAAGCTCAGTAGGGCTCAGCTCACCTCAGCTCTGCTCCAACGAGTCTCTGGGTGCACGTTGGGCAGGGCAGGGACTTTTTTGGGGAAGGAAGGTTCTTGCAGCAAGCAGCAGGAATGTGGACCTGCCGGCCAGGCCTCCAAATGGCTGCAGGCTCTGGGGCTGAAACCATGCCTGTGGAGTGATGCACATCTCAGCCAGCTGCAGCTTTCTAGCCCAGGAGGTTTGGTGCTGCTTCCTCTTGGATCTGGGGATCCCTTGCTGTTCCTATGGCTCTTCACCCTTAGCAGAGCTTCCTTGCCTGATGAAGTCTTTAAAATGCTGCCCTGCCACCACGACACACAACATCCACAGCCTGCTGTAGGTGCACCGATGGCTGTGGGGGGATGGATGCTGTGACTTTGCTCCTCTCTGCCTGCTGGCTTGCAGGTCACCCTTGGATGGAGGCACACGCTCACACTGCCTGCTTTACAGTGCCACCGTGCTGAAGAGGGAGATTAAATCTGTTGGCAGGCAGGCTCAAGGGATGAGCAGACTCCCAGTCTCCAAGAAGAACTTGCAGGTTCTCATTTTTCTCTCCTTCCTTTGTAGGAAATAGACAGACGGTTGGAAAAGAAGTTGAAGATCACACAGAAGGAAAGGTAACCATGCTGCACCGTTTGCTGAAACACCTTCCTGGGGTGCCTGTTGCACGTCTGAAGACCTGAGGAGGGGGAACAGTGTGGTAGGAGTTTCAAACCGAGCAGAGAGTGCCGGGTACTGGCTTGGAGTTCAGCAGCAGGGAAACTGTTACCGTGCCACTAGATGGCCCTTTGGATCCGTAGCTGGGAAAGGCTTCCTGAGAGTGGTTCTGTTTCAGAGCCCTGTGTCCCAGACTGCATGCAGCCACAGCTCTGGGGAAGCCATTAGATAAAAAGCCACTCCAAGGAGGACATGGGTGAGTCAGGCAATCCCAACTCGTGGCCCTCAAGTGGCTTGCAGGCTCTTGCATCAGAGAGACTTTTCTTTTCCTGCTTCCTTTGAGTCAGGGTGGGTGTGTTTGTGTGTTGTTGATGAGCAAAACTATTTGGGATCACTTCTGACAGGCTTTTTCTCGTTGGCTTTCTACCCCCCTTTGATTTGTCAGCCACTTCAAAGGAGTCTTGGTATTAATTCTCTGTGTGGAAGCTCCAGAGAAGGGACCACTGGCACAGGTTGCCCAGGGAGGTTGTTGCTGCCCACTCCCTGGAGGTGTTCAAGGCCAGGTTGGATGAGGCCTTGAGCAACCTGGTTTCATGGGAGGTGTTCCTGCCCATGGCAGGGAGGCTTGGAACTGGATGATCCTCAAAGTGCCTTCCAACCTAAACCACTCCATGATTCTATTAAATAAAAGAGACAGTGCCCAAGGCTGGCTCTGAGGAGCAGATTGTCAGGGTTGGAGTGGAAGGCTCAGTGTCCCAAGAGTCTTTGAAGGGGATTGAGCTGGGGAGGCTTGTACCATCCCATTGGGTATCAGGAGCAATCTCTTCTTGCAGGAGTGGTCAGGCATGGGAACAGGCTGCCCAGGGAGGTGGTGGAGTCCCCATCCCTGTGGGCCATGGTGGTGTTGGGTTGGGGCTTGGACTGGATGTCCTTGGAGGGCTTTGCCAACTCAAATGGTTCTGTGATACCTTCAAGTAAAAGTGCTAAAACCTTTGCCCAGTGTCTGCTTCCCCTTCCCTCCGTCGAGCCGAAGGGCAGCAGGCCCTGGTTTGCTGCCCCATCCTGAGCTAACCACCTACAGAGCCACCTGCTGCCCGTTCTGCTGCAGGCTTACCAACACGATGAGGCCTTCAGTTCTGCCAGGCTGCCTCTTAGTGGTGGCAGTGCCATCTGACGGGAGGAGTCTCCACTGGGGAGCCAAAACCGTGCCGCAGGAAAACAGGACCCAACCCCCACGTTTGGGGCTTTTGTTTTGTTCTTTTCCCCAGCAGAAAATCCAAATCTCCTCCCAAAGTGCCGATCGTGATCCAGGACGACAGCCTGCCCGCAGGGCCGCCCCCGCAGATCCGCATCCTCAAGAGGCCAAGCACCAACGGCCTGCTCAGCACCCCCAGCCCCGCCAGCAGGCCGGCCCTGCCCGTCAAGTCCCTGGCGCAGCGCGAGGCCGAGTACGCCGAGGCCAGGAAACGAATCCTGGGCAGTGCCAGCCCGGAGGAAGAGCAGGAGAAACCCATTCTAGATAGGTGAGCAGACCCCTTCCAGGTGGGTGAGGGCACCTCCTCTAGGAGGGGGAGGGGATTCATTCCAGATGGGTGAGGGACCCTATTGTGGATAGGTGAGGGGATCTATTCTAGCAGAGGGAGGAAACACAGTTCACATAGGTGAGGAGACTCATTCCAGGTGAGCAAGGGGACCTCTTCTGGATAGGTGAGAGGATCCACTCTGGCAGGATGAGGAAACCCATTCGAGATATATAGGTGAGGAGACTCATTCCAGATAGGGGAGAGGACTCAGTCTAGAAGGGTGAGGAGACTCATTCCAGGTGGATGAGGGGACCCACTCTAGAAGGGTGAAGAACCCTGTTCTAGATAGGTGAGGGAACACATCCTTGAGTGTTGTGTCCAGTTCCGGGCCACTCAGTTTAAGAAAGATGTTGAGGTGCTTGAAGGTGTCCAGAGAAGGGCACCAAAACTGGTGAGGGGCCTGGAGCACAGCCCTGTGAGGAGAGGCTGAGGGAGCTGGGAGTGTGTGGCCTGCAGAAGAGGAGGCTCAGGGCAGACCTCATTGCTCTCTGCAGCTACCTGAAGGGAGGTTGTAGCCAGCTGGGGTTGGGCTCTGCTGCCAGGCACCCAGGGGCAGAACAAGGGGACACAGCCTCAAGCTGTGCCAGGGCAGGTTCAGGCTGGGTGCTAGGAGGAAGTTCTTCACAGCAAGGGAGATTGGCATTGGAATGGGCTGCCTGGGGAGGTGAAGTCCCCATCCCTGGAGGAGTTTAAAAGGAGGCTGCATGAGGCATTTAGTGCCATGGCTTAGTTAATGAGAAGGTCCTGAGTGATAGGTCAGACTCGATGCTCCCAATCTGATTAATTCTTTGATTCTGAGGTTAGCCCAGAGCTGACCTTCACGGCTGCCTTCCAACCCAAACCCCTTCTGTCTCTGTTCCCCGCAGGCCGCCGAGGATCTCGCAGCCGGAGGACAGCCGACAGCCCAACAATGTGATCAGACAGCCGCTGGGCCCCGATGGCTCGCAGGGCTTCAAGCAGCGCAGATAAACGCGGGCGGGAGGCGGCGCTGCGGGCCCGGCCGGGACGGACAGACGGACTCGAGCAAAGGGAACTCCCTGGTTTATTTGCACTGTGATCCCCCCTTTGCTCTGCCCACTGTGACCTTCAACCCCCACGCACTGTGACCTCCCCTCTCCACACCCACTGTGACCGGCAAACCGAGAAGGGCTTGTCCCACCTCCCTCCAAAAAAAGCAAAACCATAACGAAAGGCGGGGGAGAGAGGGACAAAGGAGGTTGGGAGGGGGTTGGGAAGGCCTCGGGGTGGGTGCAGGGAGAGCCGTGGGAGCGCCGCTGGCGCCAGCAATAATGGTTGTGCTCCAAACCTGGCATTTGAAGGCAAAACCAAAACAGCAAAGAAGCCAAGGGGAAGGCTCTCCCCAGCTCCACTGCGGTGCTCTCATCACCTGCTGGAGCCACTCTGCTTTCCAAGGATCTCTCTTTGTTTCTCTGGAGTTTTTTTTTCCCCCTCCCCCTTCCTTCTTTTGTTTTCCCTGGAGCCAGCTCCACGCAAAGTGCATGGGAAAGGTTTTTAAAGCCTTGGGTTGCATTCTGGAGAGGTTTTTTTTACCTCTTCTGAAAAAAAGGAAAAGGAAAAAAAGAAAAAAAAAGGAGTTTTAGTGAATTTCTGCCATTTTAATGGCTCAGGTTTGGCAAACTTCTGCTTCTGGTCCTCTTGTTTCTCCCGCTGCAGGGAGGTGGCCTCCTGCCCTACCTGGCCTTTCCCCACGCCTTGGGAGTCTTCATCTCCTCCACGTCTTGCACCTCTTCAAGCTTGGCTGGTGTTTTCTGCTGGCTTTTGAGGAAAAGCTTCAAAATGCAGATTTCTGTTGTGTTTGTTTTGGTTTTTTTTCTTTTTTTGTGTGTGTGTGTTTTGGGGAGAAGGGAATGTAGATGGATCCCGTGGAAATCCCGGCTGCCTGGCTGCTCTCGATGCCAGGTGGGGAAGGATTAGGGCTCCATGGTGAGGAGGAGAAGAGCTGGCACCGCTCTGCTCCATGAAGTTAAGGAGGTGGCCGAGGAACAGCCCAGCTCTGGACTGTGTGGGACAGCAGGAACTGCGACAGCCTGAGGGGGTTCACGGCGTGACGGCTCCCAGCGGTGTCTCAGTCACGGTACGAGCTGCGTTTGCCTCCTGCCAACGGCAGACATCAGGGTAAACCCAACAGCCTTGGATACAGTGTGGATGGTGCCACCATCTTCCCGGCTCCTTGCAAGGCTTCAGGGAAGGGATTTTCTTCCTCCAGCTCCCGGGAAGAGGATGAGGAGGCTCAGTGCTCTGCAGGAATGTGGCTGTTCCCCCTCGGATGAAGCTGACCTACCTTAACATCGCCTGCGAGCGAGAGATTAGATGACACTAAAAGCTCTTCTTGGAGGGGCTGGTACCTAGAAACCGGTTCTAGTTCTGGAGGGGCTTGAGGCTGCAGGGGTGTAGCCTTCCCTGGCCGCTTCGTGCCCGGTAGGTTCAAGGGTTAAACGGAGCAAAAAGCGGCGCCGTGCCCCAAGCGCAGGGGAGCGACCCCTCCGGAAGGAGGTGTCCTGGAAACTCGACTTCAAAAGAAACCCGAACGGGGAAATAAACCCTCCCTGTGTGCAAAGCAGCCTGCGGGGAAATAAAACCTCCCCTTGTGCAAACCAACCTGCTGCGGCGTTCATTAGCTGATTAAAGCTGCTGGAAGGACCCAGCCTGGTGGCGAGGTGGGGATGGGCGGGCAGGTGGCCACCAGAATGTCCCCAGCTGCTGGGGGCTTTGATTCGGAGGGGGTATCGTTTATCTGTCCCCTTCCCCCAAACTTGGGGATCCCGGGGGATGGGTGGGGGAGGAGCGGGAGGGCAGAAGGGTGTCAGCAATAACCGTAGTCACCGCGCCTTTCCTTAATTATTACTAAAAAAAAAAACAGCTTTTGATGGCCAAAACCCCCCAAACCCACTCAGTTTCTGGGCTAGCTGGCCAGCGTTAAAGGCGCCGTCATCTCCTGCACCCAAACATCCCACTTTCCAGCACCGAAATCCTCCGTTTCTTGTCACCGAAAATCTTCATCTCCGGCACTGAAATCCCAGTCACCGAACCCTCCCGGTTCCTCCATCCCGGTGCCCAGGACACGTCCCGCCCGCGGGCAGGGCTCGGCGGCGTTCCTGCGGGAAGCTCTTTCCTCCCCGGGGGAAGGTGGAGGAGAAAAGCTGGGAACTGCCTGTTTTCACCCCAAACCGTGCGCCGGAAAGAAAACCCCTTTTATAAATGGTATTTTAAAATAAATGTCTTTAAACTTTTACCGACTTCAGTCTTTTTTTTTTTAATGATTTTTTTTTTTTTTTTAAATCCTCATCTCTCCCAGGGGCTGCTGCAAGAGAGCCGTTTGTGGTGGCAGCTTAAGCCCCCAGCCTGACTAGAACCTTTAAACAGGAAGGTAACGTTTGGGAGTGTTTGGATGGAATTGGGCCCCCAAAAGGGGGAATTTAAACTATTTTGATCCCTGCCTTTGTAGGCTCACCAGAGAGCAGGAGAAGGGTGGGAAGTGGCACTGCTCATAGGGGTCCAAATGGGCTGAGCCTATGCTGCCTCTGGCCATGGAAGAGGAGTAAGTGAGCTGGGGGTGGTTCAGTTAGTTTTTGGGTTATTTTAGATATTTTATTTTCGTTTCTGGACTTCCCACCTTGGGCGTTCTGGTTGGTAATTGCTGGAGAAGGTGGGCAGAAGCTGTCAGGGCACCTCTGATCCAGGCGGAATGGTCAGGGTGAGCTGGCAGCTCCCTTTGAATTCTTGTTTTTCATTGTGGGGTATTTTAATGCCAAATCAGGCAAACTCATGATTTGTAGTGACTGAGAGCTGCTAGGTGAAGAGGAAAGCTGTTGCAGCAGCAGGCTTGCCCGATAGCACGCCCTGCCCGTGCTCGGGCTGCCAGCTGGCCTCAGCCTTTCCCCATCATCTGCTTCCCAGTCCAGCAATCCATTCCCTGCAGAGGCGCCTCCGGCCCGCCAGGCGGCGCTGGAAAAGGTGGTGCGGAAGCGCCGCCTCCCTCTCCCTCACGGCCCCGCCTGGAGACAAGGGGCGGTACCATCGAGACGAGAGGAGGCGGGGCGGGATAGAGCGGCAGGGGCCGGCGGGCGGGCTTCCGCCGCCATGGCGGCCATGGCAGCGGAGGAGGAGGTGTACGAAGCGGTGCTGTGTGTGAAACCGGCGGTGCACGTCTACCGAGTCCCGCCGCGGGCCTCCAACCGCGGCTACAGGTGCGGCCTGTCCGTCTCCTGCGGGGTCTTTCCCTGTCCTGGGGGGTTGAGAGAAGTTTGTCCCCTCCGTGATATCTTTTGGGTCTGCCCTTTCCCCTTGGACCCTGTCGCGCCGTTGTGGGACTTCCCTGCCCTCCGTAGGTTACACAGGGCCTGCCCCCTCGCTCCCCAGAGGGTGTCTGGTTACCCGTCGTGGGGCTGTGGAGGGGATTGCCCCTGCCCCGTGGCGTCTGTAGGGCAGGAGGACCTGACCCTCATGAGGTACCTCTGCCCCGCACATCAAACCCGTGCCCTCAGCGAGAGTTCTCCTCTCACCGATGTGTTTTGGGGCTCCTTTCCCCTCGCTCCTCAGGCTGTCTTGGCAGAGCCAGGCTGTAGCTAAGGCACCTCAGCAGCTCCGGGAAGCTGCTTTCGGGCTGCAGATCCTGCAGAAAGGGAAGTGAAACCCCTCGTGTGAGTCTTGCCCAGTCCCTGCTGGGACCTGACGCCTGCTTTTCATAGAAGCATAGAATGGGAAGGTTGGAAAGGACCGCAAAGCTCATCCAGTTCCACCCCCCTGCCATAGGCAGGGACACCTCCCACTAGCACAGGTCACTCAAGGCCTCCTCCAACTTGGCCTTGAACACCTCCAGGGAGGGAGCAGCCACAACCTCCCTGGGCAACCTGTGCCAGTGTCTCACCACCCTCACTGCAAACAACTTCCTCCTACTTTCAGTCTCCCCTCTGCCACTTCAAACCCATTCCCCTTGTCCTGGCATTGCAAGCCCTTGTCAATAGTCCCTCCCCAGCCCTCCTGCAGCCCCCTTGAGACACTGCAAGGGCACTCCAAGGTCTCCTGGAAGCCTTCTCCTCTGCAGGCTGCAGAGCCCCAACTCTCTCAGCCTGTCCTCACAGCAGAGCTGCTGCAGCCCTCTCAGCATCTTGCTGGCCTCCTCTGCACTGGCTCCAACACTTCCATGTCCTTCCTGTGCTGGGGGCTCCACAACTGCCCCCAGGACTGCAGCTGGGGTCTGAGGAGAGCAGAGCCAAGGGGCAGAATCCCCTCCCTTGCCCTGCTGCCCACACTGCTCTTGGTGCAGCCCAGGCCTTGGCTTGCTGTCAGGGCTCTGGCTGGTTTGGGGTGAATGAGGCATGCCATGGTGAATCTGCCTCCTTCCACAGCAAGCACAGGTGCCAGCAGGTTCTCTCTTGTGCCACTTCGGTGCTGTCAGTGAAGCAGAGCTCTGTGACGCATCATGGGGGCATTACAGTAGGTTGATGGTGTTGTCTGAGATGTGAGAGGCAGCTCAGGCACCCACTGCTGTCTCCTCTTTTCTCCAGAGCTGCAGAGTGGCAGCTGGACCAGCCGGCGTGGAGCGGCAGGCTGCGGATCACAGCCAAGGGCAAGACTGCGTTCATTAAGCTGGAGGACAAAACCTCGGGTGAGGAGAAAGGGAAGCAAAAACTCCGTGCCTCTTGCTGAGGAAGAAGATGGCACAGAGAAGCTACACCCTGCTGCTAACCCACCCCTGCTTCTCTTTTTCAGGAGAGCTTTTTGCCCAGGCACCAGTGGAGCAGTTCCCTGGCATTGCTGTTGAGAGTGTGACCGACTCCAGCAGATACTTTGTCATCCGGATCGAGGATGGGAACGGTACCAGATGGGTGCCCCTGCTGGGCACAGGCTGGGAGAGTCTCCACAGAAAGCCTTCAGTGCCCTTACTGCCCTTGTTTGTGAAGGATTCCTGCTGCCAAGGGCTAAATGTTCCCTGTGTTCAAGTGGCAAAGGGACAAACGGCCTCGCTCCGCGCTGCGTCCCGCACCGGCAATCAAACCAGCGTCACTTTGCTGCTCGCTGGTGGCGTCAGGACCCCTCCCTGGTTTGGTCAGCCTGTGTGTGCAGCCAGCAAGCTAAAGATATCTCCAGTCCCGTATCTCAGGCTCCAGAGGATATCTGCAGCTGGAGGAGGTGGCAGGCAGGAGGGTTTGTGGGATGTGGCACCGTTTTGTGACTCCAGCCCTTGCTCTTCCTCCTTCCCCAGGCCGCCGGGCGTTCATTGGAGTCGGCTTTGTCGACCGAGGGGATGCTTTTGACTTCAATGTAGCTCTCCAAGATCATTTTAAGTGAGTTTGTGCCTCTCCCTGTGGCCTCTCAGCTTGCTTTTTTGTTGTGTGTGTCCTCTAGAAGTGGCTGGGGAGAGGAAGCTGCGAGCTGCTGTTGTGCTTGAGCAGGCAGATGTGGTGTGAGGAGGGGGAAATGCCTGTTCCTCTGCACAGCGTCTCTGCACGCAGCTCTGCCTCTCAAAAACGTTCAGCATCTTTGTCAATGACCTGGCTGAGGGGACAGAGTGGCTCCAAAACTGTGAGGAGTGGCTGACACCCTCTTAGCCTGGGCTGGCATTTAGCCAGGCCTCACCAGGCAGCAGAGTTGGGCAAAAAGGGCAAGTGTAGGGTCCTGCCTCTGGGGAGGAAGAGCCTCCTGCAACAGGACAGCTGAGGGGGGACCTACTGGAAAGCAGCTCCACAGAGAAGGACCTGGGAGTGCTGGCAGACAAGTGCCCAGGAGCCAGTAATGTGTCCTTGTGGCCAAGAAGGCCAGTGGTGTCCTGCGGGGCATGAAGAAGAGTGTGGCTGGCAGCTCACAGCAGGAGGTTCTTCTGCCTCTCTACTGTGCCCTGGTGAGGCCACCTCTGGAGTCCTGGATCCAGTTCAAGAGATGGGGAACAGCTGGAGAGAGTCCATCAGGGACTGCAAAGCTGCTGAGGGGCCTGGAGCAGCTGTGTGAGGAGCAAAGGCTGAGAGCCCTGGGGCTGAGAGCCTGCAGAAGAGCAGCCCCAGAGGGCAGCTGAGCAATGCTCAGCAAGAGCTAAAGGAGCTGTGGGGGGCAAGAGGCTGGGGGCAGACTCTTGTCAGTGGTGCCCAGGGACAGGACAAGGGGCAGTGGGCACAAAGTGGAACCCAGGAGGTTCCATCTGAACAGGAGGGAAAACTTCCTTGGTGTGAGGGTGCTGGAGGCTTGGAGCAGGCTGCCCAGAGAGGTTGTGGAGTCTCCTTGTGTGGAGAGCTTCCAACCCCCCCTGGCTATTGTGCTCCTGGGCAAGCTGCTGTGGGTGCCCTGCTCTGGCAGGGGGGTGGACTGGATGAGCTCCAGAGGTCCCTTCCAACCACCACCGTGCTGGCATTCTGTGTCTTGGGCATGAATTGCCTGGGGGAGCCTCTGTCTGGTTGTTAACTTGTCCCTCTCTGGTTATTTAACCGCTGCAGGTGGGTGAGGCAGCAGAGTGAGCTGGCCAGACAGGCTGAGAGCCCTGAGCAGGGCCCCAAGCTGGATCTGGGCTTCAAGGAGGGACAAACCATCAAGCTCAACATTGCGGTAGGGGCTTCTGCAGCTCAGTCTGCTCCTGACCTTTCCCTTGGGCTGGCACCAGAGCAAGTGGCAGCTTCACCTCCAAGTCCCTGTGCATGAGGAGCACCCAGCCCAGAGCCCTGTGAGATTATGCTGCATGCAGTGATGTGCAGATGTCACAGAACTGGGTCTGTGGGTTCAGGGTGGGGATTTGTGGGGCAAAACCAATCTTGGGTTCCTCAACCTAAAATGTTGAAATGGGTCCAGGGAAGGCCACAAAGGTGATCAGAGGGCTGGAGAACTCTCTTGCAAGGACAGGCTGGGAGAATTGGGGCTGTTCAGTCTGCAGAAGAGAAGGCTCCGGAGAGACCTCAGAGCAGCCTTCCAGGACCTGAAGGGAGCTACAGGAGAGCTGGGGAGGGACTTGTGACAAGGGCTGGGAGTGACAGGACAAGGGAGAATGGCTCTGAGCTGGGAGAGGGGAGACTGAGAGTGGAGATGAGGAAGAAATTGTTGAGAGTGAGGGTGGGGAGAGACTGGCACAGGCTGCCCAGGGCTGGCTCCTGCCCCGAGGTGTCGAAGGCCAGGTTGGGTGAGGCCCTGAGCAACCTGGGCTAGTGGGAGGTGTCCCTGCCCATGACAGGGAGGGCTGGAACTGGATGATCTTTAATATCCCTTCCAGCCTAAGCCATTCTGTCAGTCTCTGAGTCTTGGGACACCACAGCACAGCAGTGTTTTGATCCCCAGAGGAGCCATGGCTGGGAGGAGCCACACTCCAGCTCTGGATTTAAATATGGCACCACCCAACCCAACTCTCCCTCTCTTCTTTCAGAACATGAGGAAAAAAGAAGGAGGAACAGGGAACCCCAGAACACGTCCTGCAGGTCCTGGGGGCCTGAGCTTGCTCCCTCCACCTCCTGGAGGAAAATCTGCCACTCCAGTTTGTCCTTCTGCAGAGCGCCCAGCGCCGCTGCCAGGCACTCCCATCACAGGTCTGTGGTCACACAACCACGACTGCAAAGCTCTCCAGGCTCCATTTCTATCCATCAGAGTTAGGAAAAGAGAATGGGAAGCTGGGAACAAGAGTGGAAAGTAACTCCTGGTGTTTATTTGCTCTCTTTCTGGCTTCAGACTCCCTCTTGTCCTGGCCACAGCCTGCTGCTGCTCCCTCTGCTGCCACCTCTGACGTCTGGGGAGACTTCACCAAAGCTTCAGGGTGAGGCCCCAAGGGTTTGGTTTGTTGGGCCTGGGGGAATCCCCACAGTGTTAAGAAACCCCAAATCCTGCCAGTTTCACTGCAAACTCTGCTGGGGCAGGGGTTCTGCTCCAGCCAGACACCCTTTTAGGATACAAAGTGGCTCTGGCAGTGTGTCCCCAATCAGGATTGTCTGGGTTGGAAGACACCTCTAAGGTCATCCAGTCCAACCTTCAACCCAACACCACTGTGGCCACTAAACCATGGCCACGAGTGCCATGGCCACACATTTCTTGAGCATCTCCAGGGATGGGGACTCCACCACCTCCCTGGGCATCCTATGCCAATCCCTGACCACTCTTGCAGCAGAGGAATTGTTCCTCATGTCCAAACCCTCCCCTGGCACAATTTCAGGCCATTTCCTCTCCTTCTATCATTTGTTCCTTTGAAAAAAAGACCAATCCCCACCTGGCTCCAGCCTCCCTTCAGGGAGCTGTAGAGAGCAATGAGGTCTCTTCAGCCTCCTTTTTTCCAGGCCAAATTCCCAGTGCAGGTCCAGGTCTGCTGCCTTCTTCCTCCCAGTGCTGGTGTCATGCTCATCTCCCCTCACTGCTCTCTGCAGGAGGAGTTTTGGGGTGACCCCAGAGGCCTCATTTCTGGCTTGTGTCCCACAGCCCCTTGCAGTCTCTAAACCCTCTTTTTTCTCCTCTCTCCAGGTCACCTCCCCAGAGTCAGGGAAATGCAGGCTGGGTTCAGTTCTAACCCAGACCTCTCAGCTGCACTTCTCTGGTGCTGGGATCATCAGGATTCCTTCAGGACCAAAGCAGGGGCTTCGGGATGCCCCACTCCTGCCTTTTAACCTCTCCTCTGGCAGCAAAACACTGAAATGGTGCCAGAGAGCAAATAAATCTGTGCCTTAAAACACTCCTGACAGCACTCTCCCTGCAGGGAGGCTTTTGTGATCCACCAAGATCCCAGGAAACCTCTGAAGCTTCTCCTCGTTGGCTTTGTCACCTCCGCGGGCGACTGCTCGGAGCAGCAGGACTCTGGCTCACAGTTAAGGGAATTCTCACTCAAGGTTTATGCAGGAAGAACCTCCTTGGAGATGTCACTGCTGGACAAATCCTTCCCTGGCACGGGGAGCATCCTCCTGGACTCACCTCACCTGAGGAACATCTCAAGCAGATGCCCAGGGAGGTTTGGAGCACTTAAAGCTGTGCTGAGTGCAGCTGCTGGAGGCTGAAAGGCCTCGGTTCTTGCTCTGAGAAATTTGGGGGCTGAAAGTTCTTGCTCTGGGCAATGTGGAGCTTCCTTCTTTATCTTGAAGATGCAATGATGGATTTTTTTTTTTTTTTTTGTTTTGTTACCTCTTCTGTTTCAAAGACAGAATTTTCCCTGTCCTATTTTACAGGCAGATTTTCCCCTCCCCTATTTTGAAGGCAGATTTTCCCCTCCCCTATTTTGAAGGCAGATTTCCCCCTCCCCTATTTTGAAGGCAGATTTTTTTTTATCCCCTCTGTTTTAATAAAGTTTTCTATTTTCACCTCTACTTTAGAGGCAGATTTTTCCCTCCCCTCTTTTGAAGGCAGCTTTCGACTCTCTGGACATTTCCTGATGCTTGCTGCCTGTGCTGGAAGGACAGAGCTGGGTTCGAGATTTCCCTCTCGAAGCCAATAATATTTTCTTACCTATTTATAACCGAGGCCCTCTGAAATGTACAAAACCCTTCCGAACTTTTTAGCAGCACCTCAAGATTTCTGTTACTACTCCCAGAGAGATTCTGAGTGCTTTGGTTTGGGAGCCGTCCCTGCAGTGAGCGGGGCAGACCCAGCGGGGACGCTTCAAAGCCGCTAATAAAAAAGGTTCTGAGGCCGAACGGGAATGTTTTGGACCCCCTCTCCCCCCCCGACTTTTGGCGGGATAGTGATAGGCTTCTGTGGTTCTCCCTCCTGCTGCCGAGCCAGTGTCAGCCGCCGAGCGCCGCGGAGCCTTGTTGCTTAGCAGAGGGTTTGTGGTTGTGGAGGACGCCGTGAGGGGGAAGGTAAGGGAAGAAATGGGGAGGAAAATGGAGCTTTTTGCATCTCCGGAGTGAGGAGAGAGCCTGGAGACAGCTCCTGCTGCCCGGAGCAGACCTCAGATGCTTATAAATCTTCAGTCCTGTCCCCCCCAACCCCTCTCTGTGGCTCTTTGGGGAGAGGGGTCCAGTCCTTTGCCTGGGTTGTGCGATGAGAGCAGGCAGGAGACCCCTACCCTCTCCGGGGGGGGTGGCTTGAGGGAGGATATCTTGATTTATGTTGGGGAC
>VWYK01033645.1:0-10981 GCA_013399775.1 Semnornis frantzii | reverse complement strand
ACCCCCACCTCACTACAACCCCTGGAGAAGCCTGCAGAAACGAAAAGAGCAGAAATGTGGAGAAGGTAGATTTGCTACTTCGGTTGCTCATTTTGTCCCCATGGAAGAGAGAAGTTCAAAGCTTTTCTTGAGGGGATACTGTTCCCAGATTGATTTATCAGGTACATGAATCCCATTACTGTACCAGAGCACATGCAAGCTGTGGGGCTGAATGAGTCTCTGAGTGACCCCATGGGAAGCACCAAGTACAGCCTTTTGTTTAAGATGCCAAGAGGTTGCTGTGGTACAAACACTGGGGCAGATAAAGGCCTGGAGCAATAGGAAAAGGGGCAATGGCTTCAATCTATAGAAGAGCAGATTTAGGTTGGATGTTAGGAACAAGTTCTTTACCATGTGGGTAGTGGAACACTGGGAGAGGTTGCCCAGGAGGTGGTTGGGGCTCCCCATCCCTGGGGATAATCAAGGTGAGGGTCAACAAGGCTTTGGGCAACCTGATCCAGTTGACAATGTCCCCTGCTGACTGCAGACGGGGTTGGACTAGACAACCTTTGGAGGTCCCTACCAACCCAGACCATTCTATGATTCTGTGATTCTAAGTATTCTTGCAATTAGCTTCCTTCCTCCCTTGAATTCTTGTTTTAACTCAGTTTTCACTTTAACCCTATCCTTCACCTGTATGGAATTTCATTGAAATAACAAAGGACAAAGTGTTTTCTTTGCTGTCTGTGGTAATGAAACATGTTGGCTTTACTTGCTCTGAGGTGCAGGCCTGTCACTACTGGAAGAATTTACTGCTGCATGATATCAACTGTTGGTATAACTACAATCATGTTCTATAAGTGTGTGACCCTGGGATCATACAAAGGCATCTAACTGTAACAGAGGGCTGTCTGTTGTACAGAAATAATGAAGTTCTACAAGCAAGAGGGAAACAGAAGTATTTCATGAAGGGTTGCATAAAGGTTACTTAAATGCTGTGCATTTTCAATGCCAAAAATGCTTGGCACCCTTCAAACTGGAAACATGCACCTCGAGCTTGGCTGAAAACTTGTCAGAGCTCTGCTGGCCTTCTGCCTGACTGAGGCACTGTTGTTCTGGTGGAACAACCAGTCTGTCCCTCGAAGCACAAGGGGGAGGTGGTCATTCCACGCTCCTTATAAAACACTTTTCATTTACTTTCAGGGTTATAAAGAAATCTCTGGGAAAGGTTTTCAGGTGTCAAACCAGAGGTTATGGATCTGATGCACACTTTATTCTAAAGGTAAAGCTTGAAGAAGATGCTGAAAAGCAGAAATATGCTTTTTCCTTTCTCATCTGCTAGGTGCTGTACAAAGTTACCTTAGCACTTCAGTTTCAACAAAGCCACATTCGCATTTCAGTGCTCTGATGTTTGGAATCATAGAACCATTCTAGTATGAAAGACCTCTAAGATCATCGAGTCCAACTATCAATCTAAGATCACCCTGGCCATTAAACCACGTGTTTTTGAACACCTCCAGGGATGGTGTCTCCACCATCTTCCTGGGCAGCCTGTTCCAACGTCTGACCACTCTCTTAGTAGTTTTTTTTCCTAATATCCAACCCAATGCTCCTTTTGCACAGTGTGAGGCTATTTCCTGTTGTTGTATTGTTTGACAGTAGGGAGAAGAGAGCGACACCCATCTCATTTCAGTCTCCTCTTCTTGAACACCTCCAGGGTGAGTGACTCCACCACCTCCCAAGCATACACCTGCACACATACACAGCCAGTACCGGATGAAAATCAGAGGATGAATTTGTCTTACCCAAGATAAGGCAAAAATTCAGAGGGAGCAGAAACCAAACTCTGAATTTTCTGGTTCAGAGTTGCAACTTCACAATCAGCTCAACTTTCAAGCCTTTGTGTTGCATATATGCCACAATTCACAGAATCATAGAATGGTAAGGTTGGAAGGGACCTCAAGGATCATCCAGTTCCAACCCCTTGCCATTGGCAGGGACACCTCCCACTAGTACAGGTTACTCAAGGCCTCGTCCAACCTGGCAGACAAAGAAAACTTTCAGTTGAGTTGTGATGAGACAGCTGGCATTTCTTAATTATCATGTCAAAAAGGAGAGAGAAAAACACAGTCCTGTTTTCCAGAACACACTTGAAACACTTTTGTCAGTATAGAGAGATGAAAAGATGGGGAAGACAACCAATCTGCAAGTAAAAACAAGATGGTAAGAGAACTATTTGGCTTGATATGTAGCTTTTTTATGTTTATGACTATAATCAAGAGAAAAGGCAGGTAACTGACAGAATTGTCCCTTTCACACCCATGCTGGGCACTGTGCAGTAAAACAGGATTCTGAAAGAAGCTCCCCTGAGTACACTGAAGCAGCTACTTGACACAGCTATTTTTCTGTCTTCCTGAAGAAGTACAGAGGTGAATTACAAAGCACAAACAACAATACTCCTGACAACCAAAAGAGTTTAAATTTTAAGGATTTTGAGAAAAACAAATACAGTCCTTTCAGGTATAAAGCAATTCAAAGCATTCAATGGAAAAGATCATCTGGGATAAATGCTACTGCCCCTTTAGAATCATAGAATAGTAAGGTTGGAAGGGACCTCAAGGATCATCTAGTTCCAACCCCCTGCCATAGGCAGGGACACCTCCCACTACTACAGGTCACTCAAGGCCTCCTCCAACCTGGCCTTCAACCCCTCCAGGGAGGGAGCAGCCACAACCTCCCTGGGCAACCTGTGCCAGTGCCTCAGCACCCTCACTGCAAACAACTTCCTCCTAACATCCAGTCTAAATCTCCCCTCTGCCAGTTCAAACCCATTCACATGCAGCAAGAGAAAAGCAGTAGGATTTGTTTCCACTGGAGTGGGATTGTGGTGGGAAGGGAAACTTCAACAAGAAAGTGTTAATGAGGAAAAGAAAATCTTTTGGGGGAGTGGTACAAATTGGAGATGGAAATTAGTCCGGACTGAAACATGCTGGTGAGTTATTGAAGGTTCAACCACATGTACTGAGGCCACAGCTTTATGAAATTGTCCACATCAGCTAGCAGGCATTTCATCAATGGTTCTGACTTCTTCAATCAGCTTAGGGATTTTTTGTAATCTTTCTCCATGTTTCCCACTATTCTCCAGCAACATTACAGCCCTAAGAGATGAGTCTACCAAGGAGATGAAATCTCTGCTTGCTCATAATGCCCATCATCACTGCAACTTGTAAACACACTTTCACACAATAAAGGGATTGCTTTGTCACCATCTGCTTTCTCCCCACCCTCTTCTCTGGCTTCTGGCCTGCCTGCCAGTCTGTAACTCATGTGATATCAGTGCACAGAAAGTTGCACAAAATTTTTTGGTAATTTTGGTAGTTGCTTATTGGCTGGCACAGCAGAAGAGTAATTTTTCATAGAATCACAGAATGGTTTGGGTTGGAAGGGAACTTAAAGGTCACCTAGTTCCAGCCCCCTGCCATGGGGAGCACCTTCTGCTAGATCAGCTTGCTCAAGGCCTCATCCAACCTGGCCTTTAACACCTCCAGAGAGGGGGCAACCACAACTTTCCCAGACAACCTGTTCCAGGGTCTTACCACCCTCAATGGAAAGAACTTCTTCCTAATCTCCAGTCTAAACCTGTCCTCCTCAAGCTCCAATCCATTCCCTCTCATGCTATCATAACAACCCTTTGTAAAATGTCCCTCCTGAGCTCTCCTCTGTAGGTGTCCTTCGGGTACTGAAAGGCTGCTCTAAGATCTCCTAGGAGCCTTCTCCAGGCTGAACAGCCCCAACTCTCTCAGCCTGGCCCCACAGGGAAGATTCTCCAGCCCTCTGATTATCTTCATGGCCTCCTCTGGACACACTCCAACAGCTGAATGAAACTGTTTGTCATGAACTTCTCAAGTAATTGAACTGCTGTAGTCAACCATTTACTTCTGCCAGTTTATCTATGCATCAATGAAGTTGTTTGCCATTTGTCCAGAGTCAAACTGGCCACAGCATTTTTAAGTCCTTTATGTGCCAATATTGCCATTTTCTGAAGTACTGCTACAAGATAAAAGGTACCAATATACACTCCAAAGATGCAGCCAACTTGAAAGACCTTTGGTGTGGAGATTTATGTAATTAATATTATGTAATTAATAACAGATTGTTCTTGTAATTTTATTTCAGCAAACCACAGTGCTGCAGCCAGTTCCTAAAGCCACTTCAAGTTCTGTTCATGCTGCCAGACATTAAGACGTAAAGGCAAGAAAATACTCATTTAAGGTCAATGACATGCCACATGAAATATACCCCAAAATGCATGAATTGGAGAATCATAGAATGGTAAGGTTGGAAGGGACCTCAAAGATCATCTACTTCCAACCCCCTGCCATAGGCAGGGACACCTCCCACTACTACAGCTCACTCAAGCCTTCCAACCTGGCCTTCAACCCCTCCAGGGAGGGAGCAGCCACAACCTCCCTGGGCAACCTGTGCCAGTGCCTCAGCACCCTCACTGCAAACAACTTCCTCCTAACATCCAGTCTAACTCTCCCCTCTGCCAGTTCAAACCCATTGCCCCTCATCTTGTCATTACAAGACCTTGTCAATAGTCCCTCCCCAGCCTTCCTGTAGGCCCCCTTTAGATACTGGAAGGCTACTCTAAGGTCTCCTGGAAGCCTTCTCTTCTCCAGGCTGCAGAGGCCCAACTCTTGTAGCCTGTCCTCAGAGCAGAGCTGCTGCAGCCCTCTGAGCCTTTTTGTGGCCTCCTCTGGACCCGTTCCAACACTTTCATGTCCTTCCTGTGCTGGGGGCTCCAGAATGCACATAGTGTAGTGTACCACATGAAATATTCCAGGAAGCTTCACTGGTTATGCTTGTTTAACTTATAGAAGTTATTTTATAGATATTTATAAGCACATACAAAAATAAGCTTATATCCCTGGCAGCATTATCATAAAACCATTTGGATACCTCGTGAGCCTCTTTCTGTGGCTTGATTGCTATCGCATGAACTCTGCGAGAAATGGGGTCCTGTTTCTAATTAGCAAGGACATAAAAGTGTTTATGTAGAAGGAGAGTTTACTATGCTGAGTCCTGTTCAGAGCCAATGTGGTTTTGTCATGTGTATGTTAAAACTGACAGAGCGAAGCTTGGCTGCAGTCCGGTGGAGCATCTGCAAGTCATTTACCTACTTTAAAATGCTACAATGCTAAGTACATCCGGCTCTGTCACTTCTGATGGTTACAGCTGAAGAGGAATGAAGAGAAAGCATTCAGAAAGGAGTGAGACTATTTATGAATAGCAATCATGGAATTGCTTAGAATGAATTTGGGGAGAGGCAGGAACAGAGAGAAGAGGACGAAGTCTAAAACATGCCTCTAAGGACTTGACCGGAGTTTATTTTTTGCTCTCCTTTTGCTAAGGAAAATTACTCATTACTGGTGATAGGTTTCATTTAAATGGTACAGGCAGAGTTGTCTGCCCATGGAAATGCATTCAGACAGATGGGAAGTGGAAATGAGTCTGATGATCACACAGCTGCCATCAGTCTTCATTGTAACTACCCAGGGGAAAGCTCATTTTGGATAAAGATTCATCCCAGCACAGTTCTTGTCTACTCATGACCAAACTTCTGACTTGATTCTGAGCTAAGCGATTATTCCCTCTCATGTACTGCACAGGACTCCTCAAATGTTGATTTTAATCACATGAATTAGCCTTACTAGCAGTCCCAAATCAACTTCTTCAGAGCAGCTATTATTTAGACTTACCCAAGGGAGTCTTTTCTCTCTGTTTTGCTTTGAAGAGTCTCTCACTCTTGGTTTGGATCTCCTCTAAGGAGCAATAAAAATGTCTAAAGCTTGATCTGCATTCACACTCTCACGACACCTAACTCCAATGTATAATCCTGGTGGTAGACCTGCAATTTAAGGTCTTCTGGAAGAAGTTTAGGCTATTGGTCACCTCTAACCTGGTTTTCCGATTCATACAAGCCTTAAGAAGGGACTAAAAGGAGGTGTAATTTAGGAGAAATGTGTTTGGACAAGGAGTCTGCATTACACATTTCTGGGCTGTTAGACACTATATATTTATATTTCTTTTGATGAGCAGAAAAACTGCTTTAAATCTTCAGTGCATAGAAAAGCCAGTAACGAGCCCCTCTGAAATACAGAAAACTGCATATACTTGGAAGGAAAAACATTAACTTGGCAAGTACACGCTACTTGTAACTTGCATTTCAACAAGGACTACAAGCTGACTCCTCACAAGAGTTTCTACTTAGTCAGAAGTCATCAATATACATTTAGAGCTGGATTTACACAGCCTACTCTGTTCAGCTCAAAGCATTGCTCATAAAGTCCAGAGGAAAAACATTCTAGTTAAAGACAGACACACGGCCCATAGGTAAGCACCAAATGTGCCTTCATACCAGCTTCAGGCCTGCTCTCATTTGCGGTGGGAGAAGCAGGGATGAGAGGAAGCTAGTTAAAAACCCTGGCTGGTTTGAGGATTATGTGAGCAAAAATAGCTGGGACTTCCGACCACAAAATCTGCAGCAATTACAGCCTGGAGGCCTGGCTATAAAGTCCCAGGACAGCCATGATCATAGAATCATAGAATGGTAATGTTGGAAGGGACCTCAAGGATCATCCAGTTCCAAGCCCCTGCCATAGGCAGGGACACCTCCCACTACTACAGGTCACTCAAGGCCTCCTCCAACCTGGCCTTCAACACCTCCAGGGAGGGAGCAGCCACAACCTCCCTGGGCAACCTGTGCCAGTGTCTCAGCACCCTCACTGCAAACAACTTCCTCCTAACATCCAGTCTAACTCTCCCCTCTGCCAGTTCAAACCCATTGCCCCTTGTCCTGTCATTACAAGACCTTGTCAATAGTCCCTCCCCCAGCCTTCCTGTAGGCCCCCTTCAGATACTGGAAGGCTACTCTAAGGTAACACACAGAAGAACACATAGCCAGGTTTGGCACTTAAAGTTAAGTGAGAAAAGACTGGATTTTAGGTGCCTGCTCTATTCAAGCACATCTGAAAAGTTTGGTAAGCAAATTTCAGCTACATTCATTGACCAAGTACAGTGTAGGGTCCAATTGCAGGTCTCACAGCTAGGTAAATCAGAACTGAGTATTTACACATGTTTCTGTCCTAAGGTGGTAGCAGACCATCACACTGTTTCCGAGTGTGAGCCAGGCCTGTAAAGCTGGAGGACCTGAGCACATACTCTATGGTGCAGAGAAACCTTGTCTGCTGCTCTTCATTGTTTTTCACATCATGCAACACAAACAGAGGCCATACTGAAGAATAAACACATACCAGGCAACCCATGCTATTGAGAGGGGGTTCCTAAAACCCCTAATGACACTAGCAAAAAAATCCGGGGAAAAAAAAAAAATCCACAAAATGCAGTGTAATATACACTCCAAAATCTGGTCTTTATCCTAGAAAACTAGTCTCACAGAGCTCAAAGATGTGATCAGAACTCCCTTTCAGGAAGCGGTCTTGGCAAACAGACAGCTCCTGGTGACCTCACAAGGTTTACCCTGTTTGAGCTCTGCACAGAAGAATGATCTAAGTTTGTAGCAGACCAAGTAATAATGAGCTACACATTTGTAACAACACAGTTGTAAAGGATACTAATTTAACCTAACAAGGACCAGGACCAAACGCAAAAAGAAGGAATGCTTGTCTGAAGCTTTTGGTTTCTCCCTCGATCTGAAGTCTAGACCTGCAACTCAGCTAACATTTCACTGAGGAAATTTACAGTTCAGTTTTTTTTCAAGAGATAAGTGGCAGTTATGCAATGCAGTGAGAGCAACTCTTCTCATCTACCTGATGCCTTTAATATTGCCTCTTCTGTAGCAACCACCAAGATAGAGATAAACACTCTCAGCAGAACCATGAAGAAAAAAACTGCATCAGCAATAGAGCAGGCTGAAGATCTCTCTGAAGGCGCCAGACTCTTCATGACACAGGTGGCACCACACCTGCAATTAAGTAGCTCTGCCCCATGCCCAGCAGCACTTGCTAAAACAGAACTGCTCTTCAGACTCTGGTGGAAGAGAGCTTAGCTTCTCAGTGGTGCTTACGCTGTACAGACAAGCAGTGGCCAGAATGGGAATTAAAGCTTCATAAACTATCTGCTTTCATATGTAATGGGTGAAGGAAGAGCTTCCTTTGTACTTGAAGAAACAGTAAAGTGTTGATGTTATTAAGGTACCTGGGTGAATTATACCCTCAATAATACTGTCTATCTTCTTATAGAACACAGGAGGAAAAAACAAACCAACCACAACAAAACTCCCTGGAGGTTTTCAAGGCCAGGTTGGATGAGGCCTTGAGTGAGCTGTACTAGTGGGAGGTGTCCCTGTTTGTGGCAGGGGGTTGGAACTAGATGATCCTTGAGGTCCCTTCCAACCTTAGCATTCTATGATTCTATGAAAACAGAGCCCCATTCTTGAGGATAACATCAGCTGATTTTCTATTTTTAAAGAGACACCTTCATAGAGATATACAATACGCACAGAGAGGCAAAAGAAACTTCTGTTTGCGCTCCTCTAAACCCTTTTCTGGGTTTTAAAATGGAGGACAATTTCTTTGTTCTAAGCACATTTCCTCTGAATTGCATGAGGTGGTGCTCCACAGTGCTTGAGAAGGTTCCCTTTATAGAATGCTCAACAATGACTTTGGAAAAGTCTGGACTGATAATAGCTTACGTATGGCATCACAGAAAAGGAGTCTATTTTAAGCATCATTCTTCTCTGAGAAGGGATTTTAAAGAGACACCATGTGCTCCAAACTTGCTGGCAACATGCTGAGCCTCCTCTCAAATCCTGCCTCTGGAACTGCTCCCTGGCTTGTGATGGAAACATTCTAGTCAACCATCACCCCCCCAGACATTCAGAGTGGTGGAAGCACATTTGACTGCCTACACTTGGGAGAGTTTGGGAACAGGGCAGGGCTGCTGTGTATCATCCAAATGTTGTCAGGCATACGGCCCCAGTACAATGAAATGTTTTTCTTCCACAGAAAACTAGAGAAGGTGAAAAGATACTGGGGCACCATTTGAGCCCACTCTCCTCCCTAGCAAGTGAGCTTTCACACTTCACCTATAATACATTACAAGGAAATATGACTTGTTTTTCTGAACTGGAAAAACATGTACTTGATGGGTGGACCACTTGCTGGATAAGGAATTGGCTGGACGGTGGCACGCAGAGAGTGGTGATCAAGGGCACAATGACCACCTGGAGACCAGTGCCGAGTGGCATCTCTCAGGGGTCGGTGCTGGCACCAGTGCTGTTTGACATCTTTGTCAGTGCCATGGACAGAGGAATCAGTGCAGCCCCAGCAAGTGTGCAGATGGCATCAAGCTGTGTGGCACAGTCGACTTGCTAGAGGGCAGGGATCCATCCAGAGGGACCTGGACAGCCTGGAGAGGTGGGCCCAGGACAACCTCATGACATTCAACAAGGCCAAGTGTAAGGTCCTGCACTTGGGTAGGCACAATCCCAAGCACAAATCCAGGCTAGGTGGTGAATGGTTGAAAGCAGCCCTGNACAGGAAGGACATGGAACTGTTGGAGCGGGTCCAGAGGAGGCCACAAAGATGCTGAGAGGGCTGCAGCAGCTCTCCCATGAGGACAGGCTACAAGAGCCTTCTTCTCTGCAGCCTGGAGAAGAGAAGGCTTCCAGGAGACCTTAGAGTAGCCTTCCAATATCTGAAGGGGGCCTACAGGAAGGCTGGGGAGGGACTATTGACAAGGTCTTGTAATGACAGGACAAAGGGCAATGGGTTTAAATTGGCAGAGGGGAGATTTAAACTGGATGTTAGGAGGAAGTTCTTCGCAGTGAGGGTGGTGAGACACTGGCACAGGTTGCCCAGGGAGGTTGTGGCTGCTCCCTCCCTGGAGGGGTTGAAGGCCAGGTTGGAGGAGGCCTTGAGTGACCTGTACTAGTGGGAGGTGTCCCTGCCTATGGCAGGGGCTTGGAACTAGATGATCCTTGAGGTCCCTTCCAACCTTGCCATTCTATGATTCTGCGATTCCATACATTCCTAAATGTCTCTAAGTATTTAACCAAATACCAGAGAACAGAAAGTGCATGAAACCTTCTTCTCAGGATGAGTCTTCAGGTCTTTCCCAGTTTTCATCAAGCTCTAATCCCCAACCACAATGTTAAAGGCATCTCCGTACTAACATATGTACAAACACTAACACAGGCTTTCAGATAAGAAGTTCACATTTCTGACCACAATCAAGGATTCCAGAAATCATTCTTTCAGCAAATAGTAGGCAGGAAGGACATGGTGACCTTGGAACATTTCAACCTCCATTAACAGCTGTCTGCCAACTTAAATTTTGCCCACAGTTTCTACAATTGCACAGCATTTCCTTTTCTAAACAGGTGCACTGCTAACCTTACTCACAGGAGGGTGAAAGAATCCCTATCAACTTCAAGTGATTACAAACATTTCCCAGATCAAAGCAAGATAATCCTTATCAAATTTTGTAAACAGAACAGTTGTATTGGCCTGCAGCCAGTTATCAGCTATGACAAGTGACTTGGAACAAACCAAAGAACATGCCCTTTCTGCTTCTGAATTCTCCCTGAATTAAATATGTTTTCTCTAAATACATTATCAACAGGCAAACCTCTTGGTTCATGGTAGCAAGATCACCAACAACTATCTGTCATAGGTGATGGGTCACTTGATAAAGCAAATGATAGTGTTTCTGTTTTCTGGGCATCTACAACAGTGTAATGGAAGCAACATAAAGGATTTCAAAGTGGCTGGGGTGGGAAGGGAACAACGAAACAGCTAAACTTTCTTTAAACACAGCCCAGGTTCTTAATTTCTACATCCTGATCAGCAGGGATACATACACAAGAGTTAAACTCCACAGTATTATTCAAGTTACATTTTTCTTGTGTATGCTGATGAGAAAATACTACAAAAACAGTTTCAGAGGAGGGCAATAATGATGATCAAAGGGCTGGAGC
>VWYK01033641.1:743-13446 GCA_013399775.1 Semnornis frantzii | reverse complement strand
TCCCTTCCAACCTTACCATTCTATGATTCTATAAATTGTTCTTCCTGTTAAAGCAATGGCTGCCTTGTAGCAGAAGTGTTAATAATAACCTCGATTTAATTATTTTTTTAACATGCCTAGAAAAGGCCTTTTCATGAACTAAGGTGACATCGTTAAATCCTCACTTAAAAACTGATTTGGAAATATTTATAACTGTAATAGTCTTCTACATAAATTTAATGTTACCAACAGTCAAGCTTAAGCTTAAAATAAATGTGAGGCAGAAGGAGATAGGGGAGCTAAAGCCAAGGATCTCTGCAGTAAGCAAGATTAGTTTTGAACCTTTTGATAAGTCACCTAGCAGGAAAAGGACCTGTGAACGCACTGTAAATAAAAGTCTATTTTTCCCCTCTTCAGAAGTACAGAAAATGTGAGGTTTTATATCCCTAATTTCTTCAGCATTTTTACTGACCATCTGCACGGCCAAATTGTTTTTCTCTCTCAGGTGTCTCAAGAAGAAACCAATGCATCATGCTCTCAAAAGCAGAAAGCTATACAGCATGTAATCATCGATGGCAATCATTTCGCTCCATTTGATTCTCTCAGCGTTGAAATGAGTAAAACTGAAAAAGGCATCAAGTTCTGCGGCAGAACTTGTACCAAACTCCTTCAAACTCTTCTCTTGGCATATCAAGACTCAACCGAACAAGTTTTGTCTGTTGTGCTTCACCCCAATGCAGCCTCTGGTAGGCTCTCTTAGAATCATCAAATCATTAAAGTTGGAAAAGACCTCTACGATCATGGAGTCCAACCATCAACCCAGTGCTGACATGCTCACTGAACCATGTCCTGAAGTGCCATGTCTACACAGTTTTTGAACACCTCCAAGGATGGTGACTCCACGACTTCCCTGGGCAGCCTGTTCCAATGGCTGACGCAAGTGAACACATTGGGGAACGCATACGTACAATCTGGATCTCACATTTTCAGAACATGCAGTAGAAGAAAGCATCTTTCCTATATGGCACTGGAAATAAACACATAATGCTTTGATACTTAGAATAGATTTGATTTATCTGATCCCTGTAACAGACACACAGATCAAGTGGCTGGAGGAAGAAGGTGAAACAAAACACACTCTGAGCAGACATCAAGAGAATAAAAAAGCAGCAACAAAAAGGTGCCTGCTTCCATAGAGCAGAAAATGTGACATGAAATGGTGCATACAAATCTATGCACTGCAAAAAATATCTCAGTTTAACACTGAAGCCAGACCATTTACAACTGTGGTGCTTGTGCTACACTGAGGCATACAGAGCTGAATGAGCTTAAAGATATTCAGTAATGAGATGGAGAAGCTCCTAAAGCAATCACATAAAATATAAGGATCTGCTCTGTCTCATGTACCCTACTACAATGCACAGTTCAAGGCATTAAATTCCTATGAAACAGAGCATGAAAATAATGACTAATCTGGTAAGTGCAGGAAGGTCAGGGAGAACAGATAGAAGACACCTCACATCAAAAAACCACCAACAAAACCCACAGTAGCAGGCAAAGAACAGGAATTGTGTTTGTCAAAACAAATGAATGATCAATATGGAGCATCATGACAACCGGCCTTTAAAAGTTGTAGATCCTTCTGTGCATTTTTATATGGCAACTTGATGGCAAAAGGGAAGGGGGGGAAAAAAAAAGCCTCTCTACAAAATAAAATACTTCAAAAGGTGGCACAGAATAAAATATTCTCTTTGCCCTCCCCCAAAGCAGGCAAACTTAAAAGCTCAGTGAGATCTTGCATGATCTGCACAGAAGCACAAGACTTACAGTGAGAATCCTGTGCAGATGGCATCTTTAAAGAACAAGAGGTACTCCCACTAAACTGACAAAATAAAATTCACACCCGCAGCCGTCCTTTCCCCCCAATATCACACCATATGCTGCCTACAAGTTTTTACCCTTCCTCAAAACAGATTTCACAAATTAATAACTTAAGGAGCAGGCTAACTGCCAATGAAATTAAATGCATCCAAATATATTAATATGCACAAAATTATTGTTGATGAATTGGCACAGAGCTATTCCAACAATCCACAACACACAAACCATGCCACATGCTGTTTATGCATATTCCTCCTTTCAGTATATACTGAATCTACCTTCTGTCCACACAAAGCCCAACTCTAGAAGCAGATAGGAAAGAGCAGAATGGAAGGTCAGAGTAAATATAATCCAAAAGTGATCCACAAAAGAACAAAACTGAAATGGAGGTTATTGGCCTTGTTGAAAATGCCATGCTCCGTGTTGGGACACAGAGTGAATCAGGGTAAAATACAGCGGTTAAGAGCAAAGTCTGTTTAGTTGGGTTGGGTTTAATAGTAAGAGAAAGAAACCTCCTGATGCCAAGGGTGTGTCTCAGCCCATGAGCAGACGACAGGCACATGTAATTAGTGTGGCTAGATGGACTAATTCAGAACTTATCTGTCTCCTGATTTAGAGACTCAAAGTATCCTGGCATTGCGAAATTACATCTTCCCATTCAAGAAATGCTCTGGTTTTGACAGGATCGTTGCACCATACTGACAGGAAGAGTGACAGTTCTCTAGCTCGGTGTAATGTGGTCAAGAGGCACACCTGCCTACCTCAGGGTCACCTGTTAAAGAGCTCTGCTCTTTCTTCTGACAGACTCAAAACACATAGCACATTTGATTTTCTGTAAGCATCCACTGCTTACGGTAGTTAAACAGTAAACATCTTAATAAAAGTTTTCATAGACAACCAACCAAAAATCCCAAACAAAAAACTCAACAAAAAACAACCAACCAACAAAGCCCAACATACCAAGAAAACCCCACACAAAACAAGAACTTTCCTTATCTAAATAAAATTACCACACTCAGAAGGTCAGAATCAAATTCTGGCTATATGCTGCTTGGATTTTTCTTGATAACAGAACTCCTATTCCATAAAAAACCCATTCAAGCAGCTAATGACAAGTGACTAACATTTACTGCATTTTTCATGTTAAAAGCTTCATGTTTTGACTGCATATTGAAGTTATATAATGACTTAGTGAAGGAAGTACAGCACAGGGAGGGGACAAAAAAATTAACTACCATTACAGACAGGTAAAGCAAATAACTGAGTCAGCAAACATTTTACAGCTGAAAGTTAAATCAGCACCTAAGATGGGGGAGAAAAAAAAAAAAAATTAAAAATGCTTTTTTTTGGTGCTGCTACTGAACTGGATCCAAATGCTGAATCCTCACCTGAAGAAATGTGGAACACAATTTTAGAAAAGTCAAATGGAAAAAAACTATTTTGTAAACTGAAAAATTGGTGTTATGTCAGTAACAACCTCTGTAAATTAAAACTGGTCTGAATGTAACAGCAACAATCACAGATCTACTTTAAAAACATCCAGGGGAGGAAAATCAGGTTTGAGTTAGAAGTCTGGAAGACAATCCAAGCCCTGGAATAAGAACCCTGTCTTCTAAGGAATTTCACACTGAACACACACACACACACACACACACACACACACACACAGAGTATCTCTTCCTTTGTTCAAATCCCCAAGAGCTACCCAGAGGTACAAAACTGAGGTATTTTTAACACAAGTAACATGAATAGCAACTCTCCAAGAGAGGCTAAGGGAAAAATCCAACCCCACCTGCAATCTGCTTATTGCACATCCAAGTGGCTTCAACTCTGCACTCTCGGCAGGGGTTGTATTTGAGGTAAATATCTCTGGAGATTACAATTCTGGCTTTATGAACTCTGATGCTTAAGTCAACATTTCTTTCTCTGCAGTATTTTGTATCATTGCAAGCTACATGCAGGCCTGTACACTGGTGTCTTTCTCTGCTCTTATTTCCCTACTCATAAATCATGCAAAACGAGCTTTATAGGGAAGGGAAAAAGGCAAAGCACGCACATTGTAACATGTATTTTATTTTAAATTCTAAACTCTGTATGAAAACCTGAACTCCTCAGTCAGCAAATACACCCAAATGTTCTACTCAGCCTATTCTCTTTTAAAGTAAACTGCTCCCACTGAAGCCATGCAAATTAAAACCTCTCAGCAGACCCCCAGAACCTGAGAATCTCCTCCAGAACACGTTTAGTGTATCACTGCAAAAGCTGTTTCCAGTGCCAACCTAGCACCAGGCTCAAGCTTCAAGGTAACTTCTCAAAATTGCTTTTGACATTTTGTTAATTTTTACTGGAAACAAAGCAAAGGCATGGGGCTTATTCTGCAGAGAAGTATTGCATTGCTAGGAGCTGTTAAGAATACTCCTGATCTACAAAAGTTAGGTCTCATGGTTTGTTCAACAGTCCACATATTGCTGCAAGATCAACCAAAACACACTGGAAGGCCTAACAAGGGCCCATACTAGCCATGATTTCCTTCAATATAGGATGTTGTTTTCCAAGCTATCTCACTACTATTACCCAATACTCCCTGGAGAACAGATCTTAACTGTTTTTTACTTCCAAATCATTGCACCATGCAACTTCAAAGCAGGCCTAAACCCTTGGGAAAAAAAAAGTTCTCTGTAGAGGGAATTGGTATCCTTCTCCCATTGATCTTTGAGTTGAAAAACATGTCCTGCAAGTTTCAACTACTCATCAGTCATTAAACAAAAGATAGGCAAATTTTTTATACTAGTTACTTTCAACTCCAGCTCAGATGCAGCACGGTTTGCTCTCAGCAAAAGGAAGGCTCTTCCTTCCTCCTAGCCACACATTTCTTTCTGTGCCATCCCCTCCTCAAGCCAGCTTTGTGCACGTGTCAGAACCTCCATCGAGCTGCTGTGAGCTGTGACACAGCAGAACGCTCCTCTTGCAAAACCACCACCAACAAAAAGCACAATGTTTCCTGCCAGGTTAATGAACTGAACAGACTGTAACCAGCTTGACAGCACAAGAGTGAATGCCCAGGAGAGCGTGGGACCATGTGGCTGGAATTAAGGGGAAGCATACACAAGGATGAACAGAAAAAAAAAAGGATTGTCCCCTGATAGAATAAAGCTGTTTACCTCAGTTGCAGCATATGCCTTCACTCTTAGCAGGTATTAGAGAGAAGTATATTGCTAGTTGTTTTGCTTAAAGCATAGCATTGGTGTGGAGGAAGGGGAGAAGGAAGGTAAAAAAGTCTTTCTGCTTTCACAGAAATGCTTTTCAGAGTCTGTTTCTTAATGCTCATTAAAGAGTTTGCTTCTGCAAAACCATGACATGAAATGGAAACAAGCAAGAAAATGCATACTGAAAGATATTACTTTATGTCCTTTCTCAGAGGCATAAAATACAATCAAATATTGAGACAGCAAGAGCAGGAAACCCTCCCATACTCCTCAGTGAAGCCAGCGTAGGTCAAATGAGCATCTGAATATAGCTCTTCAAATAAGAAGGGGTAAGATAACTAACATTCTATAACAGTTTCTAGAACAGAAATGTGCTCAGTTAAAGCAGCTAAACACTATGGAAACTACATTGATAACGTTTGTGTCCCAAAGCTTACCCAACATCAGTTAAATGATAGATAACTCAATCAGTGACTGCAGTGAAGATAAACCACACAAAGTGACATTACGGCAGTGATGCAAATAGCCTTCTGGCACCAGCTTCAGTGACATGGTCTCAGACAACAATCAACACACAAAAAGGCTACTGAATTGTCAACTTCTTCTGGAAATGTCTCCTGCAGAGGAAAGTTTTATGTGTTATATTGGTAAAAAGGTAAACTTCAGGAGCCAAGCACTACTTCCTGAAAGCAAATATCTACAAACCTCAGAAAGTAAATCACAGATTATGGTTTAGAATTCTTAAAAGATTTGGGTCTATTTTTTCTTCAAATGCTTTGGAAGCTTTGAGAGGAAGAGGAGTTTATTTATTTTTACTATCAGGTTTATCAGTTTTAGACCTAGGAAAAATATTACACAACTCAGTCCAATGGTAAGTTGTCCTTAGAAAGTAAAATAGGAGGATCTCCTGATTAAAAAAAAATAAAATAGGAAAGTAATATTTAACTAATCCAACCCCTTAGGGAACGTATTTCCAACCATCCAGCCACTCTGAGTTAGAGGGGAGGGGGGAGGAAATCATCAGAGAAAACATTCATCTGAGAAGCCTTAAGAGTTTTCCTTTCTTATACCGTATAGCAGTCTACCCAAAAAAACTGAGAATCAAGAGAGACTTCTCTTCAAGGTGTGCTTTGTGTGATTACAAATATGTAAGTATTATTGCTTACAAATTCATAACTCCTACATTTAAGTTACAGCTAGAAGTTTGGTGCTGTACCAGACCATGTTCTTCATTCCACTTTTCCATTTAAGCTACCTTAAACAGCACAAAACTACAGAAAGTACACCAGAGAGCTGGTGCATTCACAAGCAGCTTCCAAGTGCTGATGCTGTCTTCAACACCCTGAAAGTTACAGCTACTTCAGCAGAAGCTGGAATGCTCCCAGTAGGTTGTTTAGAGAACCATGAATATTTTCCAGGCCACTGTTCCTCTTCCCTTGCCACCTTTTACACAGGAGCTCTGCTGCAATATTTATTCCACTCATGCTGCTCTTTCTCACATCACACTGCTCAGCATTGCACAGCTGCAAAACCCACCTGCTACTCCCATGTAGCCATTGTTTCCACCACCTCCCCCCCACGCCCCATGGCTCTTTCTGAGCAGGATCTGCTCAGTCTCCTATACAAACCATCCCCTCTGCCTTTTTGCAACACTGCTAATGGGAATCCCACGTGGCTCCTGCTAATTATCTGTGTGCCTCAGGAGTCTAATTCTTCCTATTGTTAACATACCAATCTTTAGCCACAAAGTGCCTAAATCAGATGCTAATCGGGAGACCAGCTGATCCCAAGCTAATACACTGTGCACACCATTAATATCTGCTGGGGATATTAATGACAGCAGAGCAAAATAAGCTTTGGAAAACACTTCCCCAAAGATACCACAGCACTTTTAAGTCCAAGATCACCACCCTCGCCCTCCACACCAAAAAAACTAAACAAACAAAAAAAAAACCCACCCAAAATAAAACAACTTAGCTTGTGAACTTGGTCACTCACCTCCCTTGCTAAGGTCAGCCTCTTCACAGACAAGAGGAGACTGAGAAGATTGGATTTTCCGTTCACTTTGTTAGAATCTGCTTTAGTAACTGCTAAATCTTATTCTCCATATGAATGTTTGTCAATTTATAGGATAATAGAAACACCAGTTCAATCCAAAACCTAGATTAACACTTCTATGAACAGAAATTTTCTATGAGTTGACTAAGTCTGGGCCATGATGCAAAGAATCACAGAATTGTTTTGGTTGGAAGAGACTTTTATGGTCTTGGAGTCCAGTCATTAACCCAGCACCATCAGGTCACCACTAAACCATGTCCCTCAGTACATCTACACAGCTTTTCAATCCCTCCAGTGATGAAGACTCCACCACTGTCCTGGGCAGCCTGTTCCAGGGCTAAACAACTCTTTCAGGAAAATAAATTTGTCCTTACATCCAACTTAAACCTCCTCTGGCATTCACTGCTGCTGTCAAGAACAAGATACAGAAACTAAGTTTCTACTTTCCGCTCACCTTCTGCATTCCCCACACTCTGCCGTTCCTACAGCCTGACCTAGTTCACCTGAGAACAGCTGTGCCAGCACAAGGGAAAACAAAGCACACTTGACCATCTGGGCCACAAGAAGGTCTGAGAATCTCTTGAGCTGAGCTGATAATGCCACTCAGGAGCACATGTTTAAGGGCCAAGTAGAGTAGCATAGACCCTTCTTGAAAGTACTGAAATACAACCCCCCCAACATTTCGAATCTGCTAGAGCATCAGAATATTAAATGCCTCTAAAATCCACATCATGCAATTGGTTTTCATCAGCAGCTTCTTGCATGGGGATAGCTCAGTGTTTCCACCTGGTTACAGTGTATTCCAAGTCACTTTGAAAAGGCTTATGTGCAACACTGGGAACAGTCCTTTTGTTTACATCCCAAAAGGTAGGAATTAGCAGAGTTTCTATAGCCTCTAGCAGTGCCCCACGTGAGGTTTCTTTTGAAGAGCAGCTTGGCTCAGAGGCAAAATAGTAACTCTAATTGCCCATTCTATCTTCTTACTAGCTGGAAAATTATCAATGAGATGGAAACATGGAAACACACACAGATTTTTAAAAGCAAACCAAGCAAAATGTATGGGGTTTTGTTAAGCTGGTGAGTTTTTTGGTCTGGAGTATTTTGAGAATGTGAACAGAAGTTCTTTAATAAGTTTCAAACTGACACGTAAGTGGAATCATTTCATCTGCAAAGTCAAAAACTGTGAGTTTTTGCACACCATGTCCTCTAATGAACAACCAGTTCAATTCTCCATTATGACATATTCTTCTCAAGACTGAAGATTCTGTAGATTTAATTTATGGTGCCAATGAAACACAAAGGCTCCTGCAGCTGTATAAAAGTTCAAGCAGCTCAAAAAGTGGCAGCCACATCCAGCTGTTTAAGAAGCATCATGTGGCTGCTACCAATCTGGAATAAAAAAATCCCTCTATGTACAAAGGTTTTGCCAGAGAGTAAAACAGTCACCTAAAAGACTTTTGTGCAAGTAATGTTGCTGTAACAGGAAACTACAACAAAACATTCTGCCATGTAAGTGTGGTCCAGACACAAAGAACATCAAGTTTAATAAATTTTATTATTATGGCTGGCTCAAAGTCATATGCAAGCCCTTCACAAGTAGATTAAGAATGTCCTTTCAAGGTCATGCTTGTCCAGGTTTCCAAGTATTGTCCCACCTCCTTTAGTTCAAATACTACACAAATGCTGAAAAAGCCTTTTGGCACAATAACCATTTCAGAAGGTCACCACGAAGCTGTTAAACATGCCATCTCCAAACTGACATCAGTATCCCTGGAGGCAAGACAGAAAGCAGCAAACACCCCTGGCCTTCCTCCTAAAACAGATTTGCAGAGAGCATTTTATCCACAGAAGGCAGCTGGTGATGTTTTAACAGACTGTTTTGTAAACAGAACTGATCAACAGATGTGCAGTGGTTATTATAGATGGGTATCAACATCATCTCCATTTTCAGAAGCAATAAAACTGGACATTACGCCTGTTCTTTAAGCCATTTACCTACCTCAGAAGATAAACTGGATCAACTGATACCTGCTGCTACAGAATTGCTAGAAACTCGATGTCAAAAGAATTGAGTATTAGAAAAAGATAGAAATGGGAATGTCCAGATAATTGCAGCATTTCAGTCTGCAGACAGGCTCTTCACTGATCGGAAACTGCAAACAGACACATCAACTTGAGGAAAGTGAAGGGGAAAAGACTCTGAAGCAGATACATATTTAGCAGCAGGTTAGATGGAGAGAAAAGGCTCAAGGACAATGGCAGGTCTTTTCTTCCTTCAGCTAAACCCCGGACGTATTTTTTGTGAAAGCAAGCTAGACTTTTGCTTTTAACTGTAGCCCAAAACTGCATTATGTCTCCTGGGTGCTTTGATTTTTATTTCCCCCCCCCCCTTTCCAAATCTCAGCACACAGACAGCTTCGGGGCTCAGTGGGAGAAATTATTAAAAGCATGCCTGCAGAAGTAAAGAGATCAGTCATTCCCTTATCCCCTGTGTTCTGTCAGCGCTCCCCCCGCCCAGGCAGCGTTGTGTGAGATTTCATGCAACCAGACACGTCCTTTTTTGAACAGACTGAAAAATTTAAAAATCCTCTAAGAGCAGGCGTAGCAATCCTCAGGATTGGAAAGAGCGACACAGAAAGGCGCTTGTTCAAGTCTTCAGAAAGGTCACGTTCACCTTCAAAATTCCATCAAACTTTTTTCTCCGCCCTGCAAGGTTCTAGTATCTGATCTACAAGAGTCTTTATAAAAATCACAGAATCACAGGGTATTAGCAGGACAGAAGGGATCTTCAAAGATCATCCAGTTCGACTCCCCTGCCGGAGCAGGATCACCTTGAGTATGTCCCACGGGAGTGCATCCAGACAGGTTTTGAATGTGTCCAGAGCAGCAGATCCTACCACCTCTCTGGGCAGCCTGCTCCAGTGCTCTGCCACTCTCTCAGTAAAAGCTTTTCCTTAGTATGCCTTCCATGTGAGCATAGAGTTTCATAAAACACAAACTCCCAGTGTAAAGATGATGCAAGCAATCTTTGCCTAGATATTTTTAACTAGGCTGTTTGAAGTTTCCAAATCCAGGTGTTTTTCCCACTGTCCTGTTCTGCTTTTGCCAATGCAAGGTCTCTTCTTTACAATTACCATTGCAAATAAATGTACACACATTTTAAATATGCCTTACTAAATTACAAACATTAGAAGGTTTGAGCAATTATGTCCAGTGTTTTTTGACAAAAGCAAAGGTGCTGGAAGTATGACATGTTCTCAAAAACCAGTAAAGTAGCTAAAACAGCAGGACAATATTTCTCCAATAGTTTTCTTTTCTGTAGCTATGTCTCTGACCTTGTACCTTCACCATTAAAAGGTTACAGTGTATTTAACAGTAGAGAAGAGTGAGCAAGAATTTTCATTGGAGCTTGTCAGCAAGGTGGTTTTAACCCTGTTATTCCCCCAACTTAAAAGCCAGGAGAAAAAAACCCAGGGAGTGCTGTTTCTTTTCATCATCCTTAGCCAAACACTCGCCAGCCACAAGCAGGCATGCACCCATTTCAGAGTTCTTTGCTCCAGACCACTGAAACTAAACATTAAACATTTGATATGCATTTCAAAACTGGTACTACACACACACACACACTGGAGTGCAAATTATATCTTTTCAGTCAACATGAAATTGAAGAGACCTCATTTGGAGTTTAGAACATGAAGCAGAACACCACCACTGTGCTTACTGTCTCCACTAAAATCAGGTTTAACAACAGAATGATACAGTTAAGGATAGATAATCAGCTACAGCATCTGTCTTTGCACACCTGCACAGGATCTCTGACAAAGTTTGAGTTGACATGGCATCACTGAGTGGTGCTAAAGTCTTTAAAGGTGTACACTGACATTACATAAAAGTTCTGTTTTGTAACTGTCACACAGATGAATCATCAGTACCTGAAGCAACAGAGCAGATACCCTTCTACAGTGAGAAAAAGGTAGGGTAAAAGAAAAACTTAATTTTGTTATCCATTACAGTTACCTCAAGGTGGAAGTATTTCTGGAAGAAAAACATAGAAATCTGAATGTCCAAGTGGCTGAGAATCTGCTCCAGAAAGGATTGCTAGCCCTTACCTATGGTGCAGTTTGTGGTTATTTTTCTCCGCTTGGGGTTGTGTCGTAGCAATTCTAACTCTCGTTTGGTTGGCTCCCATGTTGAATACTTCTCTCCAATGCCTAAGCAGAGGAAAAGAAAGTTTCAGGAAGTTGTTTAGTGAAAGGATTAAAAACTCTGTTCAAGTAAAAACTTTCAACATGCTGTCCATTAAGTTAGATCAAATCCATGTACAACTGCAAAAGACTGATTTCTTTTCAGCCTCACCTGCCCAATATATTGCTCAGGAAGGTATCAACCAATCTTCCAACAGGTAAGAATTAATAAGAAAGTCACTTAACTTGCAAAGAATATACAGGCCAAAAGAAGTTTCCATTATTAGATTTTAATTCTCCTTTCAGTTAAAAAGAAATGCCAGCACAAGAATAAATTGACTGTTACTCAAAAATACATTTCTTTGTGCTCAGAGGAGGTCAAAATGAGGAGAACCACCATATGATTTTAGGAGAACATGTAAGGCAACCAAGAAATCTCAACTCTGAACTTTGACAACTAATTCAATATGCTAATCAAAACTGACCCAACTTAATGGACAAATACAGACAATCTTTACAAATGTGCATCAGAATTTAGTAATTTGATATATTAAACAGTTGCTACATGTCTTTATATGTACCATTACAGAGTAACAAACTCTCCTTATAAGCAGTGATGTAGGAATGGACATTAGCAAGTTCTAACACTTCAGTCACTTTACTGACACATCTAAAAATGCAATTAGTAGTATGTTTAAACATAACCCTCCCCTCATGAACCAAGCAAGATTTCCAAGTACTTAACTACCCTTACTCATGAGCTGCAGCTAAACTGTGTCATTATTCTCTTTGAACACCAACACTGTATTTCCAATATGCTACTTTTGTTCAAAGGAAAGGGCAGGAGAAATGAGCTGGGTAAGTTGCACAGAGAGTAGATCTTAAGTAAGCACAGAGTTGTGTTCAATGCAAACCTGACACAAGAAAAACACAACTGTGAAGGCTTTTTTGCTGACCAGCTAAGTACTGCTGCAGCATTCTATGTAGCACAGAGAAATTACTATGCAGGGTCAATTACAGTGAGTCACAAAAAGCATCTCAGCATTAAAAGTAAAGAATAGTAAGATGAGAGGCAATCTAGACTAAAACTGAGGATTAAAGTCAATTAAGAGTTATTTTTCACAGAATGCATAGAGCAGAAACAGTGCTGTGCTACAGAAAATAAATTATAAATCATACATATGAAAAGAAGGAGAGTAGAAGATATAGCTAGAGGCTTACACATTCTGCATAATATACATTAAATTTTAATAGCTCTTTGATCTTCATTTTCAGCAATAGCTATGCTTGTCAGAAGCTACCCACCCAACAAGCTTCAATTCATAGTTACTACTGACCCTCCAGGTTCTAGCAATAAAAGGTTTCATTTCTGGATTTTTGAGGAGTAGAAAATTC
>VWYK01033627.1:4208-15023 GCA_013399775.1 Semnornis frantzii | reverse complement strand
ACAAACCCCGTCAGGTTGGAAACATGCACATATTTACAAGAGCAAAGTAAGAGTATATTACATATGGTCTTAGTATTTCACAAACTATGAACAGGAAAGAAGTTACTGTTACGGTTATTACATTCCCTCCCAGTCAGGTTTAGAACATAAAAAAACCTAAAAACCAAAACTGCTCCCAGTCATCTAAAGCTTTAATTCAGTTGTGCTCTTTCCAAAAGGGACAATTGCAGAAATCCCCATTCCTCCAGCAACCAAACCTGTGCTTTTTCTCAGTAGCAGTTCTTTCACCTCAGAGTTATTGGCTGGAGCCCAACAATCAACAGTCATTTTGTTCTTACTTCTACAGTACCATGAGACCTTCAGCTTCTTTAGGAAAAACTATTTTTTGCCTCTCCTTCACGTAACATCGCATACCCTACATTCTTTGGAGACTTTATTTTGAAAGGACTTGAAGCTGAACTGGATAGGCAGAACAGTACAGTAGAACCTGGGATGTTTATCACAGCTTAGTAGCAAGAGCTGGAACCATCTCATATTAACTTGGAAAACAGGAAGATGGAAGATAAAGTGCTGAAGGGAGGAGAAACAGTGGGCAGCCTATGACTGAAGCTTTTTTTACACTGTAGAGAAAAGCCTATCACTATGCTGAACCCAGAAGTCAGGGAGCAAGCAGGGGAGCATTTTTCTGTGCTATGGGAGCAGTAACAGCTTCCATTAAAAAGAGATCAAGGAGACTTTTCCTTAAGCAGTAAATGAATACTATAACCCACTGAAGTCCTTTCACTTCAGTAATGCTCCATATTCTTTTCTGGGAAAAGTAATTGCTTCCTTCAAATCCCTTCTCTTCCAGTGCTCCTAATTCTCAGGGGTCTTGGAAAGTTTCCAGCATGTATCACAGAAAAGGAGAGGAAAGCATAAACCCAGGTTCTCAAGATGAGCACTGTGCTCCATTAGTTGCCAGGCAGCATTTTGAGTTGCCCGTGCAAGGATTGCAAATTGATGTCACAGCTATAGCCAACATGTTCCTGGATGTGCACACTCCCTCTTCTGCAAGGCTAGAGCCTTCCCAACACTCAGCACCAGACATGATACACTGAGCAATTTCTTTCCTAGGTAGTTCTAGCTTTCCAGTGGCAACCTACTGAAGGCTTTTGGAGAACATGGTAGAGCAATGAGACAAGATTCTTCATTAAGCATGTATAAGAGTACACCCTAAAAAGTCCAGATTGGCCAAACAAGACAGCCTCTGCTGCATACTTGTCTCTTGACTGCGAAAGTCACCACCACTTCAGTTTTGCAGAGGTTGGTGGATGGAGGGCTCAGACCGCAGAACAGTGTTACCGAGTCAAGACAAGCAAATTGTCTGAATTGCTTCTCAGCTTCAGAGGGGTGATGTTGGGGTTTTTTAATGTTTTAAGCAGCCCACACCATAACAGCTGCTTGACATCTGTAATGAATTTGTACTGTAACCTGCTGCATGTCCAGATAATCACATAGTGTTGAAATCAGCTTCAAGTTGAAGTGGCATGGGTTTCACAGTGAAGCCTCTGCCAAAATGCCAGTTTAAAATGGCAGTTAACTGCCCCTCAGTGATGTTAAGGTATTGGCAAGACCACTAACATCAGATGTAAAAATTGTTTATTAACCAACCTGGAAATGGCTTAAACTCACTCCCATGCACTCATTGCTTTACATGCAGAGAACAGCAGGTACAGGGCAGCATCACTCCATTTACACAGGTTTAAGGTCAATGTCCACTTGATCTAATGCCAATTTTGTGCTAGTTTGCTCAGTAACAGTTCTAGAACTAAAGAAACATAATACCAGTTGGTCAGTGTTTTTGCTGCATGCCACCGAGGAACCCTTTCCAAGTGAAGGGCACGTAGAGTTCTTACTATCCTGCACATTCCCCATCAACACCAAAAAACATTTCTTCCTCTTGAGGACACAGCAGTACTTCAATCCCTCCACCACCCCCTAAAGAGGTACTAGGTAAGCAGGCTGAGGACTAGAATTTTTTTAGCAGATACTGATGGGCTTTTGGGACAGCTAACATCAGTGGGAACTCAATGAGCTTGAATATCAGTTTTACACTGACTAGAAGAAACCTGTAAAAAAATCATTTTCTCAGTACTGGAAAATGAATTGGTAACACTAGTTTTAACCACACAGTCCCTCCAGCAGAGCATTCAGCCTTTAAGCTGATGAAAATCTGGCAATACATTACATAGCAACCAAGGCAAACAGCACTTGGCACCTCCTGAAGACCTGCATGAGAATAAATTCCACCAAGGTCTTCTCAGAGCTATATAGTTTCTCCCATTACTAACAGCCCTTCAGCCACATTTAAGTCTCGGTTTTAACTAGACAGTATAAAAATGCTACAAATACTGCTGTGGAGTCCAAGGCACTCTTGGAAGGAGAGAAAGCCCCACTGTAATAATGCACTGCTAACATTAATATTTGGTCTAGAATTAGGTAAGCAGTCTCAGACTTTACTTCCTCTCCATGGTTAATTTTGCATTTGAAAACAACCTTTTCATAAAACTCCAGCTAAATATCCCAACAAGATTGCATGTACAAAAGATTTACATTAAAACCATATAAAACTAACCTCATAATTAAGCCCATCAAAACCTGTATTCAGCACGATCACATCGAGAATTGTGAAGCATGTTTAGAACTGTACATCATTTTCTTGCAATATACATCTTATTAAAAGAGCAGTCTCTTGATTATGACAATAAGTTTAGTGTGTCTGGTGGGTCAATAAGCGATACTCCGTGATACCTGTAGAGGGGAAAACAAAGATGCAGGATGTCACTGTGCTCAAGTGCTCTCTGCTGCAAAGAGCAGCATGTACAGAATGCAAAGCACAGCACATTTCTCACAAGGCAGGAAATATTTCAGAGCTTGTCAGCTACCATGCCAACATTTTTAGGAGCGTTACTCCTGCCTACCAACTGTGGGAACATAAATTTTTAGTTTCTACCTGACTGCTTAGGTAGTGATGGATAGCAGGCCTTGTGGTGTTGACCAAATGCAGAAACCAGAGGAGTCTTGTCACCATTGCACTTATATGGTAGATTTGGTTAGTTGAGTCTGGCTGAAGACTCAAAATACACCCCTCCCTGTTAAGCAGTTATGTGCTAGGGCAACTCTGGCATAACATAGCAGCTTCCGTACATCTCTACAGGTACTCACTTCGTACTCTTGTACTTTTCCCTTATGGACTGTTGCGTGTGCTGTGCAGCTTTGAGGTAGGTGTTGTGTAGGTCCATGAGGCAAGGCTTGATGTCATCAAGGGTGTAGCCTGTTACTTTGGACAAGGATTCAGGCTGAGGGGAGAAAATCAACATGTCAGTATTTCTGTTTGCTTATGCTGAGAACCACTAGCAGAGTTTTTGGCTTCCTATTGAAACTGTTCTAGCAGGTTGGCAGAGTATAGCTCTCTCATTGCAGTTTAATACTTAGTACTCAGTACATACAGATTTTCAGTAATCTGAAACCCAGCATATTCTAAACAGGTATTCCTTGCCTCCAGCGCTTAGCCTTTCCTACCACCTACTTCCTCATGACAAGGAAGCTGCTCACAGCTTTAAGGAGGATCACCAGAACAGAGTGCATCACTAGATGGCTCTTCCCTACAAGTAAAGAGGTGTTTGACCCCAGTTTTTTAAATTAGGGAGCAATCCCTAATTAACAGCCTAGGAACACAAAGGACCTGTGATACCTACAGCCAAAGCCCAGCACTCTGAGCTGCATATGAAGGCACTAAATGTGCAAAAAGGTGCCTGAAGGCTCCAGTATCAGCACCACATACCCAAGGTTGTCCAGTGATGGTGTAACCTGCTAGGTGAAATGCTGCAGCAGCAATGACTGATGGCAAGTATTTCAGGTAAGGATCAGCATCTATTAGACTCAGCTCCCCCAGGTACTGCAAGGGAAACAGGAGAAAAGGAATCATCTGTTTCTAAAAGATAGCAAACAAGCATTTAGCAATTGCACTGGAACCTTAATTGAAGCTTCCAATCCTGCCATCAAGGAGAGAAGCAGCTTTTCCTAGTTTCCACTTACTGCACTTTTAGTACATACTGTCTGTTAGCTGTCAGTGTTCCCCCCATATGCTTTTTCAATACCAAATGTTACATGTAGAAATATACAAGATTTTTAATGGAGGAGCATAGTCAAGTCTGGCCTTTGCACAATGAGACAAAACCTTCTATTTAGGAGCTCTTCCACAGTCAGGATTGAATGCAACTTCAGCAGAAACATTATTTGTGCTCTGCTTGAGAAATTTGCCTTTGATTCAGAACTTGCTGCTTGTTGAGAAAACCAAAACAAAAATCTTTGCTTAGCTAAATCCTGTGGGTAGCTATGACATTTTTAGATAAGAGGAAAACATCTAGCAGTGAAACAACCTCCAAATGATAGCTCAGTCTGCCTGAGCCAGGCCAACTGCCAGCCTATGATAGGAATGGAGCATCTCAAACAAAGTGGCAGTGGGAGTGTTAGCTTCCAGTGGTGTGGCACCAATTCTGGAAGAGCACACATCCTGTTTTATGTACCCTCTAGAACTCTCCCAGAAAAATAACATTTAAAACTTGAAAGAGGCAGAGAAGCCTGTACTGAAAAATCCTTCTGCTTGTCTTTTCTACTGGAACTAGGAAACAGCTTGTAAAGTGCAGCCATAGTAACAGAATTCTCTAGTTCCATGGGTTGATCTAGTAATGCCCACTTACCATGGATAAGCTCTCCACTCTGGCATTTGTCTGCTCATGGAGGAAATACTGAGTGAGGAACTGGTTTATTGTTGGAGCTGCCAAGTCAAATGACAAAACCTTCAAAATTAAGTGCTCCATCCTTAGAACCTGCTTCTTGGTGTATGTGTCATCTGTGATGTAGACAAACTCTGCTACTTCAGGAGGATAGATTTCTTCAAACTTTCTGTCAGGAGAAATAGTAATGAGCAAATAGAACACTAGACAGCCAGATAACCAGCAACATCTCATGGTAATTGAAATTCTGACTTGTGAAGTAGTTGGGCAATGTTTCCAATAGGTTTGCTGCAGTTGGTTCAGTAACTTGACACAAAGCTACAGTAGCCTGATATTTTAGCACTAAGCAATTTGGGACTCAGTTATTGACATTCCAGAAGATGCTACTAAACTTACAATCCATCTAAGCAAAACTTGCTTTCCACATGCCCTGTGCATATTCCACAAATACTGTTCAGAAGCCTGCTGCAGTAGCGAGAAATAATGAATCCTCCTGTGGGGACAATCTACAAAGATAGCCTAGAACCTTGCATGCCAAGCTTTTGGGCAAAGAACTCCTAGATTTTCTTCACCTGTGAAGAGACAGGCTGGCTGTAGGCAAACGTTAGCCACAAGATTTCTGTCTGTATGAGGCAGCAGATAGGATGTTAAGCATTTTTACTTACGATGCAAGCAGCATAGCTGCAGTACCCACAAGCTGAAGTTTTCCTCTCAAAACAGACATTGAAGAAAGAAACCTATCAATGTAATTTACAGCTAAGTGCAGGGTTTCGTTCTGTAGTTTGTATTCTTCTCCAACTTCCACCAGCCAGTCCACAAGAATAGCCCGCATGTTGTTTGTGATATCAGGTTGCTTCCTCATGTAACCCATTTTAGGCTTGCATTTAACCTGTGGGTTTAGATGACAGATGTGATTGAGTTTGGATTAAGTGCTGGCAGGGGAACAACTGTTCCATTGACTACAGCTTAAATAGATTAGAAGTAAACAATGGTGCAGTCTAAGATCAGCAAGTTGTATTTCCATACTCTTGCTTTGCAGCTTGTTCAGGGCATGGGCACAATCAATTGTATTGCCAGAAATGAATCTTATGTTCAGAGAAGTGGACACAGCAGTCTATTTTGCTACTTCTGGCAAGCTTTAATTACTGTAGTATTAACAGATATTTGGATGCATTTCTCAACCTTAGATTTCTCCCCCATCAGCTTCATGCAAATAAGAGAGTGCAGCTCACCTCCATCTCCCTAAGGTACGTATGGATATCGTTGATGTAGTCTGGTACATGATTAACGTTTGGTTTTTTCTCTTCTGTTTCTGAGGTTATTGAAATGTCCATAATGCTTGGAGAATCTAGACAGAAGATAAGAGCCATGTTAAAATGGGCACCATCAGACCACCATTCTGTAGTCTGGCTGTGGTGGGTGTCTTGGCAAGCAATGAGGGCAGACTATTTACTGGAGTGGGACCTGAGCAGGCTTTAGGAAAACCAGAATGTTGCTGTAACAAAGGGAAGCTTCCCATTCCTTTCCTTCTAAGCGTAAAAGAAATGGAAAACCCCTTTTGCAATTTGCAGTTATGTAGTGGTCACTGTTAACCTTGTAACATAGACGTAAGTCCTCTAAGCATCACTGCTATGGCTCCAAACACAGCTAGGGTACCACAGCTTTGTGTGCAAAAGCAGACCATAATGAAACGGGCCCTCAGACATTCATTTATGTGCTACAGAAAATGGATATAACAACTCCCATTTCTTATGCACTGAGAAATACTCAAAATGCTTGTAGCAGTACAGAGCGAAAAAATCTATTAACCATTAACGGCTGTAATCTGTTTCGTCTCACGAGGTAGAAATAGTTAGGGCCAAAAGCATAAAACTACTCATGAAGAGCAAGGACTAGAATTGAAAAAAATCAAACTGATAGCTCAACTGGACTGAAAAGTTTGTGTATCATGGTGGCTGGTTCAAAACAGTTTCAGCAACTGAAAAGCCATCTTCTCTGCTGAACCAAACCAGTTTAGGTCCCACAGACTTTCTGTATTTAAGTCCTCCTACAGTTTGCTCTGGATATTTTTCCCTAGGTAACACCTTGTCACAACCCAAATCACCTCCATGATTACTCGGGAAAGGACTCTGCTGACTCGGGCGTTGCCCGGGGCTACTGCAGAGGAAGCAGCTATAGGCTGAGACCCACAGGAGCCCGCCAAGAGCCTGGGGCAGCACTGCTCTCCCAAAGGGCCCGCAGCTCGGCTGGCGAGACACCACCGAGATCTGTGCAAGGGGTGCCCGGGGTGTGCCGCAGCGCCGAAATCACGTACCGAAGCTCATGTCCATGGCGTTGCCCAGAGGTGCCAAGGGCCGCCGCTCCCCGAGGGTGCAGACGGCCGTACGCAGCCCCAAGGCGGCTTCCTCCTTCTGGGTCGCCACACTGCCCCGCCGCCGCTGTTCCCCGTCCGGCTCGTCCACATGGATGGTGAAAGCCTGCGGCCCACCGCCCAGCCGCCCAGCTGTCGCGCCATGGCTCTCAACGCTGCTCCGTGTCGCCTGGAAGGAGAACGGCTCGTTAGCGCCGCCGAGGAACCCCAGCCCGGCACCACTGCTGACAGCTACCGCTGCCCCAGGATGGCGTCCCTACCTTTCCCCAGCCTCCTCCTGCACGGACCCGGCCCCGCTGGTTCGCCCCCACCTCACCTGCTGCGGGATTCCAGGCCGCTGCTGGGCGGCCCGCAACAGCCCCAGCGCCACGCGGGTGCCCGGGACGGCGGCCGGCAGCGCTTTGCCCCCCGGGGGAATGTTCTCCTGGTTCTCCTGCTCCGCAAGCATGGTGGTAAGCGAAGAGGCAGCCGGAGACAATTAGAAGAAAGGAAGAAGGCGCCACGAGCCGGGAGAGCGGGAGCGACTTGAGCCGGCGGCCGCCGAGTCCCGCGCCACGGCGCCGCTTTGGCCGTTCAAGTAGCCCGCGACTATTGAATCGACCAATGGAAGGCCTCGGCACGTCACGCGGCGTACGGGAGGCGGCGGGGACCAAAGCGGAAGGAGCGATCGGCACGGGCGGGGCCTGCTGAGAAGTGAGCGCGGTGAGGGAAGCCAAGGGTAACGCTGCCGGCTGCGTGAGGCCGGCGCACTTTCGGCCTCGCTGCCGTACCCTGTGCTTGCTCACTTGAGGCAGGTAAGTGCCTTGCTCTTTTCCATTGGAAAATGGAGCTTTCCTGTTAACGGAGACAGTTGTTCTTTTTTACTTCACTTGGCAACAAATCTCTGTATCGACAAGCTGGTTATCTCGTCTTAACTTTACAAAAAAGGGGAAAAAAATTATAGGACGGTTGGGATTGGGAAAGACATTTACACGTCATCTAGTCCAACGCCCCTGCAGACAGCAGGGACATCTGCAACTAGATCAGGTTGCTTAGAGCTCTGTCCAACCTGACCTGGAATGGTTCCAGGGATGTGGCCTCTACTACCAGTCTGGGCAACCTGTGTCAGTGTTTCACCACCTTCACTGTAAAAATTTTCTTCCATGTATCCAGGCTGAATCTCCCCTCTCTTAGATTGAAACCATTACCCTTATGCTGTTACAGTAGGCCCTGATAAAAAGACTGACCCCTGTATCTCTTAGAGACCCCTTCCAGTACTGAAAGGCTACAGTAAGGTCTCCCTGGAGCCTTCTCTACCCCAAGCTAAACAACCCCAACTCTCAGCCTTTTTTTCACGGGAGAAGTGCTCCACCTCTCTGATCATTTTTGTGGTGTCCTCTGGACCTGTTCCAACAGGTTCACGACTTTGTTATGCTGAGGGCCCCAGAGCTAAACACAGCACTCTAGGTGGAGTCTTCCCAGAGCAAAGTGGAGGGGAAGACTTACCTCTCAAACTGCTCTCCACACTTTTGCTGCAATGAGAAAGTGGAGCTTTGAAATGAAAAACAGACATGGGAGGAGGATGGAGAAATTTTAATACCATCCATTCTCTAACCAGGAGTTAACATGTAGCTTCAAAAGTAAAGTTAAGACAGTTCTCTGCTTTCTGTGCACGCACCAGGTGCAGCAAGTCTGGTGAGACTGCTGTACTGATTTCCCAGTGCAGCAGGCAAATATGCATAGTAGAACACATAAATTTCTCCTAAATCTGCTTAAGTCTCTGAAAACCAGTTTCTTCATACATTCTTACACCTGCACAACAGACTACTGCATATAGTCTGCAACAGTGCTGAAAAGATTTTTACAAAAAGGGCATTTGGTCTTTACATCTGCTTTTAAGTTTTCTTTTGTTAGGAAGAGCACTACGTGCATAGAAACACTCAACATACAGCGCTTAACATACAATATTTTATATGAACTACAATTGTCTGCCTGTATTAAATATGGTAATAAAGATGAATAAAAACCTAAAGAGCTAACAGTACAACAAGAGAGTAAAAGTGTTGGTCTAAAAAGACATGTTTTGGACTTGGATACTGAACTGCCTTGATTAATTAAAGAAAAGAATAAGTTACTCTGCTTCCTCTATCTTAAGCTGCAGCTTCAAAAAAAGCAATTAGTCCGTCTTGATCACAGCCATCCAGAATCTCCAGGAGAAGAGGAACTTTGGTTTTCACATTGGTGCCTTTAAATTTAAATTTGTCTATGAAGAGATCTGTGATCATACCTGCAAAGGCATAATGACAGGATTTATGGTGGGCCTTGTTTTCACTATTCTCTATTTTTAACTATTATTTACCAACTATTCTAGTTGATGCTAGGTTTAGAGACTTTTTAAACTTTGCATTTTAAACAATTACTTAGTTTTAAAGGAAACCCAAAACACTGTTAAACCAGCCCAGATTCCAGCCTCTTTGCAAAGTGTGTATTTCTGCCATAGAATGACCAACACCGGAAACACTAAAGAGAAACTAACCCAGGATGGATACTGAGGGCTCTGCTTCCACTATATATATACAGGGTTATTAAAGCTGGTGTCTGGCAGAGATTCTCTGTACTGAAAGCTGTACAGGGGACACTAGAGAAGGTTACAGACTTTCCTTCACTAAATGAGATCATCTGCCACAAGTCTTCCCACTCCATGTGCATTTTTCTGGTTTTGGTTGATTGGTTGGTTTGGATTTTATTTGTTGGTGGTTTTGTTTGTGATTCTGTTGTTGTTGTCTGATTTGTTCTCCTGATGTTTTGTAACACAGAACTTAAATCTTTTCTGCTAATACTGACTTTGTAACTATTTCAGTTGCATCCACTGTCCTCTCTAGACATAAAGATGCATTTAAATAAAAAATTTGAATTAATCAACAAACCATAAAGTCTCTCAAGATGGGCAGGTTGTCTCTTGTATTCCTCAAGCAGCTGATCTGCTTCTTCCAAAATGCTGCGGTACTTTGGTAGCAAGAAATCCACATTTCCTTCATGGACTTGTAATTCCTCAAAAACATTTTAAATTGTAACAACAGCAGTTAAGTATCATAAGAGCATAAAAGTAAGAGAAAAATTACGCTTGCATCTGACAGGAGGAAGTACTTCAGAAACAAAACAACCTCCTTCTAAACTAGCAAGAGTTAATTTCTAAATGTCTCCTTTTCTAGTCTAATGAAATGCCAGTTGGTACTTGTCACCTCATAGAATCACATAATAGCTCAGGTTGGAAGGGACCTTAAGAGATAATCTACTCCAACCTCCCTGCCACAGGAAGGGACACTTCTCAACTAGACTCATCCAGCCTGGCCTTGAACACTCCCAGGGAGGAGACATCCACAACCTCCCCAGGCAACCTATTTCAGAGTCTCACCACCCTCATACTGAAGATCTTCCTAAGATCCAGTTCTAAACCTACTCTCCCTCAGCTTCAAACCATTCCCATTGTCCTGTTGCTAGATAACCTTAAGAAAAGTCCCTCTCCAGCCTTCCTTAGGATCCCATCAGGTATTAGAAGGCAGGTCTAAGCCCTGTCCCCAGACTCTTCTCTAGGCTGAACGACCCCAGCTTCCTCAGCCTGTCTTCAGAGCAGAGGTGCTCTGTGGTGGGGCACACCCAAGTCCCTGCCCCACCGAAGGTTTGAAT
>VWYK01033615.1:0-10793 GCA_013399775.1 Semnornis frantzii | reverse complement strand
TCTGGGCTGCGTGCTTTCTCTGGGCTGTGTGCTCTATCTGGGCTGTGTGCTCCATCTGAGCTCTCTGAGCTGTGTGCGCTTCTGGGCATTGCTGTTGCTCAGTGTCTGTCAGGAGATGGTCTGACTCGACAGACCTCAATTTCAGACAGGCCACACAGCATTAATATCACCTCATTTGCTGACCTTCAATGTTCACTGCAAGTACAACCATATTTGGTAGCAAGTGAACACATCCTAGAGATACATTAGTTGGGGTAGAAAGTAAAAGATGCACTCATCCAGGGTATAAAGTGATGTTAGAGTTCCAGCCTCAGGAAAGCAGAGCTCTAATTTAGGTCTTCAATAGTCAGGATTTCATCTGTGATATTCTCTCTTCCTGCAGGTGTGAAATGCTGGAAGCACAGAGTTCTTAATTTATTTAGGATGTCTTTGACCTTAGTCAAATTGGATTACACATTGCATGTGAAAATTCAGCACCTGCAGATGAGCTGGAATACTAAGCCTATATATAGATACTATGGGCTCGATCTTGTCAGGAAGATACTCTTGTTTGTATAAATACTGAGTACCCAGACACATCTGCTTGCTTCTACTTGCTCTGCCAAGGGACTTTATGAGGAGAATTTCCAAATCTCTGGTGCCTCATTTAGGAATCTTAGTTTTTTTCAGAAGATGAATGATAAAGGAATAATATGTGGCAGCTGGGTGGCAACTGCTTTGCTATACTAAGCTCTTTAGGGCAGAACTCAATAGATACTGATTTTGTGCAATACTTTACTGGTCAGACCCTGATGACCAGTGCCCACAGTTCTGTGCTTTGAAACCTTCTGGTTAGACTTGCATCTTGTCTCTAGAGGGAAAACTGTAAGCATTTAATCTGCAGTATTTTGGGCACCCATTGATTTTTTCCTTGTGAAGCATCAACTTTGACACATGTGCCAGGGTAGACAGAAGAACAGTACAATGATGATGTATGAGGATACAGAAAACTGAACCTGAGTGTTTTTATAGCTGTGCTTTTTCTCTCTTTAAGTGGCACTGTATGGCAATAAATCTGGTGAGCTCACTGTAAGGAGACGAGAAAGCAGCACAGACTAACTGCCTTACCTGCACTGTGATGGATTAGCAGTAATATATTGCTAGATTTCAGATAGGTCACTGACCTTTTTTGACTGGCAGAAAAATCTGTTCTTTGAAAACGTGGCAAATGTTTGCAGGACTGCAATAATGGTGATGTAGTCCCTGAAAGAAATGTGACTATTTGTGTTTTTTAAGGAGGAAAAGAGGAGGATGAAGGAAGAAATTGAAAGGAGAAGGGCTGAAGCTGCTGAGAAACGTCAAAAGATGCCAGAAGATGGTGTCTCTGAAGACAAGAAGCCATTTAAATGCTTCAGTCCTAAAGGTTCATCTCTCAAGGTAACCTCCCTGCTAATATTTATACACTAGGCATAAAGTAGAAGTAATTAAGAAGTAATTGGGGTTGCACTCCAAGCTAACAGCCAAACACCAAAGCAGTCTGCAAATACTTGAAATGGATCTGGGGTGATGCTCTGAAATAGATCATAGCCTGCTGAGAGACTTCATTCATTGGGATGATGGAAAATCAGAGGTCCCTGCTACAAACAGAGTTTAGACTGGGGGTTCCCTGTTCTTGGGGATGAAAAATGTCCAGAAAGGATCTTTAAAAGAGACTTACTTTGGAAATTTAGAGCTGTATGGCTGGGATGATTTTCAGTGTTAATTTATTGTGTGAGTGCTTTGTGAACTGGAGTAGATCCAGATCACAAATGTTCTCTCTCTCCTTACACATCCACAATTACTTGATTCCTTGCCAGATTACTTTGTTTTTAGGCATACTCCTCTTAATCAGCATTAGCTGAAATTGCCCCATATGGGAGTTTCTGGATTATGTTTAATCCCCCTAAAAATAACATCTAGAAGTACATGGCTGAATTTAATTTTCTTACACAACAGAGGGGAAAAAAAACCCCAACAAACCCAAACCTTCTGTTGCTGCATGAGTTTGTAAGTGGTCTTCTGTGGCCTGCATTATATTGGAAGCCAGATAAAGCAATTAAATGGGTTTTCAGCATAGAAAAGGAATCCCGACCCCACTGAAATTATTTGGAACCTTGTTTTGGTATCCAGTCTGGTCACTTTCTCAGCTCAAGCTTAAACCACAGATCTATCAGTCATTTTCAGATATCTTTTCCCTTTCTCATTTTGTGTCATTAATCATTTAAGAATCCAAAATGTTTGTCAAAAAGGGCCCCTTGGTGGGCTTTGTGAGGGAAAAGAAACAGGCAGGAGGAGCAGGTTATTAAGTGGCAGCTCACCCAAACACAAAGTGAATCTCTCTGAGATTAAGAATTGTAATTGTCGAGTGACAAACTGCATTGGTCACAATTATATTTCCTCTCACTGACATTTTGAACTGGTCCAGAGCTCCCTGTCCTGTTTTGGGTCCAGTTCTAGCAAATGATGTCCAAATTCTTTGGACTGTACTTGCTTTTGACTTCTCATCTGAACCTGTAAGCGAAGATTGCTGGCTTCATGACTTGCTCTTAGCAGGTAAACCTGGTCTTGCCAGGTCAGTTGCAAAAACTATGTCAGTAACAGACACTCTAAACACATAGCTTCTTCCCAGCCCTCATGGGAAGGCTTCCTTTTCTTCTTTCTGTTTATCAAGATGTCCTTTCTGACATACATTTGGAGCTTCGGTTCACAGATGGCTCAGAAGAGAGTGAATTATAGATGAAAATCTAGATACAGATCATGATTTGGGGGAGAATGGGGGGAGGGGAAACCAGTGGCTTTGGAAGTAAATAGCTTTCACAGAACTTTTGGACTGATTCTATGGTCTTCTACTGTGTATTTTTGGAGGAAAGATGGAATTTTTCAAATGGCATTAAACATCCAAGGTCCAACTTTTTAATAATTGTAATTGCTGCTAGATTTTCTGGCTGGTTAGGTAGAAGCTGTTTGTTGCAGAAGCGGAGATATGCAACTCTGGTACACATTTCCTTTTTTTTCTCTGTTTCTCTTTTTGAGAAACTGATGCCACTGTACCTGTTCCAGACAGGTGTCTCTGGGTGGCCAGAGCAGGTATGGAATGCTGTTGAGCTTCACAACCTAAACTGTTTCTTGGCCTTTCATGATTGATGGCTGAGGACACAATAATCTCATTTTAGTAACCCAATATCAAAATGCAGTTTGTAGAAGACAGCACCTCTCAGGCTGGTCTAACCTGATAGCTACACAGCTTTCTCACTGCCTGGTATCCACTACCCAAGCTGGGGTTTTGACTTGTAAAGCATCTGGCACATATTTTCTCCCTTGATGAATGTATCATCTGCTCAGATGTGTCATGAGTCATGTGAGAACAAAATGCACAATTGTGGGTGGGCTCTTGGAATTAATAATGAAAAAAAGGAAGGCTCAGTATTAAAATGCTCCATGATATGTGGTACACGTTCTGACTCCTCCTAGATCACAGTCTGGCAAAGCATCTTTTTTTCTCCTCCCTTGTCCTCCTTGATGCAATACGTTTTTGGGAAAAACAAAGAAGTTACTGGGAGGAACTTAGACAAGGAAAGCAAGGCAGTCTGATTGCCAAGTGAACTGCAAGAGAGAAGGAAAGAAGGGAGATAAACTGAAAAACTGTGTGGCATTTGCCATTTTACTGCATGATCAATCAGAGAGGGCATGGGTTAGCATGACATGGAGGTTCAGAACTGAGAGATCAAGATATGCAGCTCATCTCCACACATTACATGGCTCATGGGTGCACACAGATAAATGTATGCATGCAAACATGGACATACTATACATACATGCTTACATGTAGAAAGAACTACTCTGCTTATCTGCTTTGGCCTCTAATAAATCACAGGCCACACAATGCTGACAAATCCTGTTGCTTTAACTGTTAAATTTGGTATTTCCCTGAAACCTGGGACAAAAATTCAGCAGCATGGAGTCCTCCCAGTGACAGCACTGGGGTTTGTCTTTTCTGAGGGGTTAGTGAGGATGAAGCATGCAAAGGAAATGCAGACCAAGTTCATCACTAGCTAAGGGACAGAGGCAACTTGGATTTCTGAGAGCTGATGGAGTTGCTGTGGGCAGTAGGAGCAGTATCAAAACTCCTTTCAGCCTCTCTCCTCTTTCTTGATTTGATTTTTGATGGTTTTTGTTTGTTTTTGCTTNTTTTGTTTTGTTTTGTTTTCTGATGAGGAAAAAGACTGGAATAACCTCTGCTGTTCTTCCAGCCCACTCAAGCTCATGCTTTCCCTAGCTTAGTTCACACAAATGGTGCTGCAGCAGAAGAATGAGATTTCCTGCATAAACTTTGTTCACTTTGTTCAACCTTTGTTCACTCTTTACAGTGAGGGTGGTGAGACACTGGCACGGGTTGCCCAGGGAGGTTGTGGCTGCTCCCTCCCTGGAGGTGTTCAAGACCAGGTTGGATGAGGCCTTGAGTGTCCTGTGCTAGTGGGAGGTGTCCCTGCCTATGGCAGGGGCTTGGAACTGGATGATCCTTGAGGTCCCTTCCAACCTTACCATTCTATGATTCTATGTCTATGATTCTATGATTCCCTTCCCTTTTTTCAGGCAAGTTCATTCCCCATGAGTTGCCTTCATTCTAGTTCAGTCTCCTGGCTCTTGTTCAGTGTGCTGATGAGGTGAACTCCTCCTACCTCTCCACTGACTACAAAGGGAACCAAAATGAGTGATATTGACTAAATGGTTATCAGTCAAGCAGCTGAACTTAGGTAGAAGAGATGCACCCTGAGATACTGTATTCTTTGTTTCTAGTCATAGCTTAATCACAGGTTGGCAGGTTGACTGTTCAAAGTCCATGAGTTCTTTGTCAGAGCCTTTGGAAAGTATTAGAGTCATAGAATCATAGAATGGTAAGGTTGGAAGGGACCTCAAGGATCATCCAGTTCCAACCCCCTGCCATAGGCAGGGACACCTCTCACTAGCACAGGTCACTCAAGGCCTCATCCAACCTGGCCTTGAACACCTCCAGGGAGGGAGCAGTCACAACCTCCCTGGGCAACCTGTGCCAGTGTCTCACCACCCTCACTGCAAGGAATTCCTTCTAACATCCAGTCTAAATCTCCCCTCTGCCAGTTTAAACCCTATTGCCCCTTGTCCTGTCATTAGAAGACTTTGTCAATAGTCCCTCCCCACCCTTCCTGTAGCCCCCTTCACATACTGGAAGGCTATTCTAAGGTCTCCTGGAAGCCTTCTCTTCTCCAGGCTGAAGAGCCCCAACTCTCTCAGCCTGTCCTCACAGCAGAGTTGCTGCAGCCCTCTCAGCATCTTGGTGGCCTCCTCTGGACCCACTCCGACAGTTCCATGTCCTTCCTGTGCTGGAGGCTCCCGAACAGCACACAGGACTGCAGATGGAGTATTGGATGATACCAAAACATAGCCTGACCTTTTTAACAAAATCCTGTCAAAATGAGTGCAGCACAAAGATTGTTCTTATTTCCTGGTCCAAAATTGGGGAGTACCTTGTATTGTATGCTAACTACCTCTCTTTGCTGATTTTTCTTACAGATCTATTTTGTAATACTGTTTACTGTATGTGCCAGACCTTTTGAATTATTTGCATGGAGTTTGTGTGGTGTGCAGTGAATAAATGGCCTTTAGAGGTTTCTGTTGCAGTCTATTTGACCTGTATGTTGAATACATGTATAGAGGTGTGTTTACTCTAAGTGTATTCAAAGTATGCTCCTGTTCCATGCTGACTCTGCTTTCAGGAAGATGGTGATAGAAGAAACAGTCATTTAAGTGTCCAGAAAGCACCTACTTCCCCAGGCAGAGGGCTGTCTTCAGCTCTGAGGGTCACTTCCTGACTCTGCTTCCCCGTTTAACTTGGTTTCTGTTTGGCTTCCTCACTCTTTTGTTCTGTATAATCTTCAAATTACTTCTGATAGCACAGCAGGTGCTCTGAGAACTGCTCTATCCAGTGGGTAAAAAGTGACCACATGCCTATTTAGTACAGCCCCAAGAACGTACGTCCCCCTTCCCCTTCTCTTATACCAGTGCCTCCTGAGGCCAGAGCTTCCTGCTGTGTAGAAACACCTTCTTGAACACAGGAAGACTATAAAGAGGATGAGCATCTTTTAAGATGTGTCTTTTTCACAGAATCACAGAAACATTCAGGTTGGAAAAGACCTTTGGGGTCATCAAGTCCAACTGAGAACCCTACTCTGCAAAGTTCACTCTTAAACCATATGCTCAAGCATCACATCTAAATGACCTTTAAACGCAGCCAGGGTGGTGACTCAGCCACTTCCCAGAGAAGCCCATTCCAGTGCCTGGAAGAAAATTCTTCCTCATGTCCAGCTTAAACCTCCCCTGGTGCAGCTTGAGGCTGTTCTCTCTTGTTCTGTGGCTAATCACCTGTGAGAAGAGCCCAGCACCAACCTCTCCACACTTCCTTTCAGGTAGTTGTAGACAGCAATGAGGTCTCCCCTCATTTTCATTTTTCAAGCTCATTTATCAAGCTAAACAGCCCCAGCTCCTTCAGTTGCTCTTGATAAGATTTATTCTCCAATTCCCAAATAGAATCTCAGTTCATCTGAGTTAGAAGACGCTACAAGAATTCAAACAGAATCTCAGGTCATCTGAGTTAGAAGAGGCTGCAAGCAGAATCTCAGTTCATCTGAGTTAGAAGAGGCTGCAAGAATTCAATCAGAATCTCAACTCATCTGAGTTAGAAGAGGCTGCAAGACTTCAAACAGAATCTCAGTTCATCTGAGTTAGAAGAGGCTGCAAGAATTCAAACAGAATCTTGAGTCCGGCTTCTTTGAGATACTCCATATTGCTTGTCCTTGTGCCAGCCAGCGTTTCACTGATACACCACACAGAGCAGGGTAAAACCCAGCAGCTCTTGTTGGTCTAACTCACTATTTTGATGCATTTCTGGTTGTGCCCCCCAAAATGAGTGTTGTGGGAAAACATGGCTGAGGAGAGGTGGTGTGTTTTAAGGTACCACCACAGACCCGTTTAGTCACTTTAATCAAATAATGTACTTGCTCGTTTTCTGGTTTGTTTCCTCTGGGCTAAAGTAAGCCCTAAGCTGTTAAGGCTGCCAGGGGAGCAGTGTGGGTGCGTAGGGCACTTCAGCTCCTGCCTGCTGCATTGCTGCCACCTCCTGCCAGCGCTGCGTTGGAGCAGTTGGTAGGGACCCATCGGAGCTAAGCTCATCTTTACAAGCAGGGCTATCCTCGGAGCACATATTGGCAACCAAAACTGCTAATGTAAACTACTCTGTGAAGCATACATATATATCTATTAGAGCTTTAGTGATGCTTTGGAGCTGGGCTGCTGCTAGCTGGAGTTCCTCCAGCGAGCCTGTTTAGCAGATTCAGCACTCGGGTGAACTCCCTGGGTTTTTGCTTGCATGGGCTTGAGAAAGAAGACATCCATGCCCTTTGATGGGATTGCTGATTTAGAGTTCTGCTACACCCTGGGTGCTAAGGGCACCGAGGAGAACCATTTAAAGGAATGGCTGTCATTGCCTTATTTTAAAGGTCTGAATTCCACAGCAGTCACTGTGAAAAATGGACAAACCATAGTGAGACTGGGGAATCCCCAGGAATCCAGCCAGGCTGACTAATAGTACTTTCTAGCTTCCCAATATATACTTGGATATATTTCGCTGAAGAGTGGGACAAGTGGAACAATGTAGTGTGAAGGAGACACGAGGAAGTTTGACAGAAGTACTTCTTGGCCCAGAATGCAACCAGATCCCTCCCTCAGTCCTCCCCATCATGAAGTGTTTTCAGACTTTATTTAGGGATGGAATCTTTTTTGTTTTCAAATTATCAAGAGATTGGGCACAACCCTTATGTGCACAACCCTTATGAGACCTTCCTCACTCTTTTTCACTGCAACATTTAGAATAATTTCCTATGCACAGAGTAAAAAAAAATGATGAAATGTAAGATCTCAGTTTTACCTGCTAGATACTGACTCAGCAGTGACTCAAGACTCAACAGTGACTCTGCTTGAATATGGCCAGAGTATAGTCTAATTGTCTTTTATTTTTTTTTTTTTGGAGGGGGAGAGGAAAGAAATTGTCAGTGTCCTGCAAAAGCATGCATGCGACAGGGTATATGGCTGAGCTCCAAATCTAGCCTAGTCTGATATCTCAAATCAGAAAAGCTATTAAATTTGCTGTCTCAAGAGATACATACTTGTTCTTCTGTGGAAGATGAGAGGAAGTTTGACATATGATTATCAACACCTTTCATAAGATAAACTCCTCCCATTTTCTCCTTTCTGCATTGGAGGCTTATTCTCTTGTTAGAAATGAGGCACTGAAGCAATATGCAGTATGTAAATATTAATGCAGAAAATACATAGAACCATAGAATCATAGAATGTCTGGGTTGGAAGGGACCTCCAAAGGTCATCCAGTCTAACCCCCCCTGCAGGTTGCACAGGGAGGTTGTGGCTGCTCCCTCCCTGGAGGTGTTCAAGGCCAGGCTTGACAAGGCCTTGAGTGACCTGTACTAGTGGGAGGTGTCCCTGCCTATGGCAAGGGGTTGGAACTGGATGATCCTTGAGGTCCCTTCCAACCTTACCATTCCATGATTCTATGGTTTTATAACCTTTCTAACTCTGTAGCATAATAGGCTCCTAACTGTAAATCCTTTCTCTGTGTGCCTGTGGTGATTTCTATTGGAATGCATCTCTTGCAGACTGACCTTTTGATATTTGAAAATGACGTTTTAGCCTGGCCTAGCACAGACTACTTTTTTATTAGCTTTAAACTCATAGCTGTTGTTTCTCTCTCTTTTCTAGATAGAGGAACGAGCAGAGTTTTTGAACAAATCAGCTCAGAAGAGGTAAAGCAATAAAACAGTAGGTTCAGTCAAAAAAAAAAAAAAGCACTTTTTGACTGGAGGCAATAATAATTTCCTTCTCTTATTTTTTTTCCTGCTTCCTACAGTGGTATGAAACCCACCCACACGACAGCAGTTGTCTCCAAGATTGACAGCAGACTTGAGCAATACACTAGTGCAATAGAGGTAAGTAAATTCCAGGCCACAAAAGCAAATTCCAGTTGCAAAGGGCTTTGGGGGCTTTAACCATCCTATGCTGGACTGTTGCAGCTCTTGTACAGCTTAGTGAAAATTACCCTAAAAATAGGAATTATCTGGGATTCCTTCCATCAGAGGGCTACTGAGTGGTTGAAAACTTGGCATGAGAAATGAACTCTAAATAGGACCTTTTTGTCAGAGTCCCAGTGATTTCTGCAAAACTTCTTGTTTAGTAGGTAGAGAGTTTGCAGCTGCTTTACTCCTGCCCTTTCAAAATTACTTCAGACTGGATGTTAGGAAGAAGTTCTTCAGCATGAGAGTGGTGAGAGCCTGGAATTGGTTGCCCAGGGAGGTGGTGGANACCTCAAAGATCATCTAGTTCCAACCCCCTGCCATAGGCAGAGACACCTCCCACTAGTACAGGTCACTCAAGGCCTCGTCCAACCTGGCCTTGAACACCTCCAGGGAGGGAGCAGCCACAACCTCCCTGGGCGACCTGTGCCAGTGTCTCACCACCCTCACTGTAAAGAGTGAACAAAGGTTGAACAAAGTGAACAAAGTTTATGCAAGGAATTCCTTCTAACATCCAGTTTCGATCTCCCCTCTGCCAGTTTAAACCCATTGCCCCTTGTCCTGTTATTGCAAGACTTTGTCAATCGTCCCTCCCCAGCCTTCCTGGAGGCCCCCTTCAGATCCTGGAAGGTCTACTCTAAGGTCTCCTGGAAGCCTTCTCTTCTCCAGGCTGCAGAGCCCCAACTCAGCCCCAACTCTCAGCCTGTCCTCACAGCAGAGCTGCTGCAGCCCTCTGAGCATCTTTGTGGCCTCCTCTGGACCCTTGGAAAAGTTGTGTGCAGAGCTATGGTTTGCCATTAGGTTTAGGAAAAAAACCACAACAGTTTCCATAGCTGGTCATGTCAAGGGTGCAACTGCAAATTAAAAGGAAGAGAGTCTTAGTGGCACCTCCTGAGCTGGGTGCTCCTTTCTGTCTTTGGTGACCGTTGCTAGAACCTCTTACAGCTCTGCATTGCCCAGCAGTGCCCCAGCAGCCACACTGCCCTGCAACTCCAGCTCTTGTTACTAAATATCAATGGGCCTCAATTCTTCAGCAGGGCACAAAGCCTACAAGACCAGCAAGGCCTGCAGCCTCTGACCTTCACGTTCCAGCCGAGGGTGTGCGTAATATCAAGAGCATGTGGGAGAAAGGGAATGTTTTCTCATCACCCTCTGGGACAGGGACACCTAATAAGGTATGTGTCTACTTATGTATTGGGATTGTGAACAATTATGTTATGGGCCTGACCTTGCCTTTCAGGTTTCTGTGAGTCAGCCTGGCTGCTTTTGTTGACATCACTGTTGAATAATATCCTAAAGGATCCCCAGATCCTCAGAAACCCACAAAACTGTGAGCCTGCAATGCTGAGTGTATTGGGAGAACTTAGTGACATACTGAGCTAAGATACAGACATTACAGATCTGCATCAGGTGTCTTAGACAAAGTAGTTCAAGTGGAGTATAAAGAAATTCTTTGTATTGGGGAAGATTCTTTTCAGGGGCAGAGAATGATTAAATGATGTTTTATAGATAACATGCAGAAGCATTTGGGAGACATTTATCTTTCTATGTAAACCCTGAAGGCAGCATTTCTGTTCTATAAATTGAAGGGAGTTGATGAGAATTCATCATAGCTACAAACCTGAGCCATAGCTTCACAGGATGTTAGGAGTTGGA